>LR737395.1:5351833-5512144 GCA_902655005.2 Marronus borbonicus
GTAACCTTTAAGCAGTTCTTGTTTTAGTGATGGAATTCTGTGCTGGACCTCATGCATATAATATTCCATTATAATGGAGTTTCCCTTAAGTCTCTGGAAAAATTCTTCCGTAATCTGTTTACCGGATTTCTTTTACTTGCTCCAGTATAAAAGAAAACTTCTGGAATCTACATTTACGCCAGTTAGGACGTGTATTCGTCCCAACTGGCTGGAGTCGAACACTCATTTGCATTGTAGAAATTTTAGAAAGAAAAATAATACAAAAATACAGAAAAAGAATTATTTACGGAGTAAATGGACCAGTGTTGATCAAAATATCAAGTTAAGCTCATAATTTGTTATTAATGACTCTAACTCCATGCATTCACGATAACTGCACAATGATTAATTTATCAAGCTGGCGTCACATATTTACAGAAAGTTTGTGTTTTGCATGCTAGAAGTCGACTCTGCCCTAGCCTTTATCCTCGAAATATAAATGTTGTTTTCTATTCATTGGAAGCATGCTACATAGCTTAGAATTTAGTCCATACTGTTGTTGTTTGTAATCAAAAGCCTTTTATTATATTTCTGACTAGTTCAGGGATCAGGGCAGGATAAATTAGTATTTCGGGAAAAGTGTGTAGCTCACATAAATTTAGTATAACTCAACATTATCAAAATTTTTTAATATTGCTAAGTGTAAACATTGGTTTATTAATCATCTTTTGAAATAAAAATCAAATATCAAGTAATTTTTTAATAAGTACTTAATCGATCCGCGATTCGAATCAATTACTGTCCTTCACCCTCTAGGTACAGAATGAATGAGATGTTTAAAATAATTTGGTTTTTCAACTAAATTTTCCCAGGTATTTGTGATATATGTCGACGCTTTTCAGGACCCATTGTAAAATTTTAATATAATTCCATTGAAACGATCGAGTAACAGCATTTACTGTATGAACAGAGCAACAGTCATGATAGAGTTTTTTCACCAGAAAGGATTACATTTTCCCAATATTGTGGTACATTATGTAAGTGTGCAACTGTTTCTGTTCTTTCGTCAAATTATAATCATATACATACACTGCCGTTCAGAGAAGTTCGGTCGGTTAGTAAAAAACATGAAAAGGTTACAGAAACAAACGAAACTAGAAACAAAATGCAATTTTATTGTACAGGTACAAAAGACAAAAATAAATAAATAAAAAGTTATTCTGGCCTAATATAACATACTGAATATTATTTTTTTTTTCATCGAAAAAACCTCCTTTGCTGTTAATCACCGCTCGAACTATTCTAGGCATTCTTTCGACAAGTTTTGTTAAAATGGATTGTGGAATATTAGTCCATTCATGTTGCAGAATATTCCGCAAATGTTCTTGTGAAGTTGGGCATATTTTTCGGATCCTCCTGTCCAGTTCATCCCACAACAACTCTATAGGGTTCAAATCTGGGCTTTGTGTGGCCATGTCATTACTTTCGTGGTGTGCTGTTCTTCTTGCTCCTTTAGATAGTTCTTACACACTAACGCAGTGTGTTTTGGGTCGTTGTCATGCATGAATGTGAAGTTACGGCCTATTATACGCAATCCTGATGGCACTGCATGATTCTGGAATATTGCAAAATAATTTTCCTTCCTCATTACACCCTGCGCTTTGCATAAATCTTCCGTCCCAGCAAAGGAGAAACATCCCCACACTAACACAGAACTACGCCCTTGCTTCACTGTTGGCACAATGCAGTCTGGGATCATTTTTTCGGTTTTAGATCTTCGGACATAAACTCGTCGATTTTTCCCAAAAACCTCAAACTTTGACTCGTCACTCCAAAGCACGTGTTTCCAATCATCTAATGACCAATCTGGATGAGAACTGGCCCACTGTAACCGTTTTACTCTGTTGCCCCGACGTAATAAGGGTTTTCGAATGGCAATGCGCATGAAGGTCCGCTTGCTGAAGTCGACGTTTTACCGTACACGCCGAAACTTGTTCTTCACGGCCGCGATTGACTTCGGCTGCTATTTGTAGCGCTGTTGATTTTCTATTGCGTTTGCTTAACAATACAACTCTCAAATCTTCAGATTTTGTTGTTTTCCTAGATGCTCCAGGACGAATACGAAAGTTCCAGTTGTCCGATATCGCTTTATGATGTCATTTAGTGTTGAACTTATCATATTTATTTTTTCAGCAATTTGTCGCCCCGAATATCTTTCTTCAAACAACGTAATAATGCGTGAACGTTTTTCTACACTGGTATGCTTGTCACGTGCCATTTTGAAGTAAATTTTCTTAAAACTTTCGCGCAAAAACGACATATGCACACCAACACACGTTTAACAGTAAAATGAAAAAAAATTATATCCTTACGCCTATGATAAATAAACAAGAGTGATACTGCGGTATATTTTCTAAATGTATTGTTCGTTAATAATCCCCAAACGAGCCGTTTCAAAAGATCGATACTCTCGAGAAATTCTTGGAATGATAATAAAAGAGACTTTATTGTGGTTGTCGCAATATTTCTACTTTACATAATAATTTATGGCTTTTATCGCTTAGAAAAGAGCGTATGGTTAATATTTTTCTAATTTTATGTATTAATAATTGTATACAGTGTGATATAATACATTTTTATTGTATGACCGAACTTCACTGAACGGCAGTGTACATGAGTTGATACTGCGCTTTTTGAGTACTCTTTATGTCTTGTTTGGCGTTGCTTAATTCTAGAAGACTCTGTACAGCTGGAAATGTATGAACGATTTTAAGTAGATTTTAACAGGAAACAATTTCTATTTACGATATTTCTATATATTGCTACAGACATCATGCAAGAATTGCGTTTAAGTGCAACAATCTGTGTATCCCACAGGATCGTGTTAACTTTGCATTTAGACATGACCTCTACCTCTTACTGCCCGAGAGTTATACAGAAAGAAAATGAAAATGAATAATTCACGAAGGGGTGCTTCGCCCCCTCAAAGTGAATCTCAGCCCGTTAAAAAACGTCTCTATATCAGAAAATACTTTACGTCTCTACCAAGTTTGATTAAAATCTGAATTTGACACCTGGAGAGGTTTGCTTGTCAGTCACATAGGTGCCTTTTTTATTATTATGTCGATCATTAGAGACAAAACACCCCCTTGTTTATGTTTGTTTTCTTTTGTTTTGCCATAGTGCATCTGTGAGCTTAGTTGTATACCTTTCGGTCAATTTCTTTTTGCCTTGCGCATGATTGATAAAACTATTGGGTAAGTCAAGTTACTATTGTTACTATTATTATATGCTTCTAGTTCAATATGAGTGAAGGCAATTAACATTCGAGTATAAAGTTATGCTTTAAACATTATTACGATTTCAGTCGAGAAAGAAGTAAAAAAGAGTATCATATAAGTGTTAACATTTCGTTTTCAACATCCTGTATTTAAGAAGCATTAAGGTAATGGTAGGTAGTATATCACAAAATAGCTGTAAATTTTTATATGGTAACATTACAAAAACGGCAGATGTATGGTAAAGCTTTTCCTGGTTGCCTTGTTACAAAACCTAAAAAATCAATAACATCCCGCTTTTTTGTTTAGAAAACTATCACATCCTAAGTGAATTATTTGTATGTTTATACATTTGTTTAACGTCGGCAAAGATAACAAAAAGGAGCATTTTTACCACACGATCAGGAAGTCCGTTCGTATTACACTTGGTGCAGCAGACTAAACATATGCCCCCTTCCTGTTTCGAATGTAGACAGATATGTGCTCCAGTCTGAATTATATTTCCATATTTAATGAGGACGAAATGTAATTCTATCTATCCGGCAAAGGGAAGGGGGATGAATGCCCCGCGTCCTGCGCATTTTTGTCAAACAAAAACCGCCGTGCTGCTGCCGGTGTATCACCGGATGAGTTACTCGGGGTTCGCTGTTTGCCAGAAAGGCACTAAAGCGTCACAAATTCCTGACACAAATATAAAATAAAATTCCACTATACAAACACAAAAGGAAGAAGTTATGAAGTCTGTTCAAGTTTTGTAAACATCCTGAATTATTGGCGTAATCCACCAGAACTTTTCTAATAAATTTCAACTCGCGATGAAAACAACATCGCTTGAGTACGAGAAGGAAGAAAAAGCAGCTCTGTCACGATTTCATATATGGACGATCATACACTATAATCGTTCATTTTACGAATGTCGAAATGATAAGCATAAACAGGTATATATTTATTTATTACGAAACCCTATGTATATTATAAGCTGTAAATTTTTTAGTGACTAAGCAAGCAATTACTCAAAATGTTCTATAAAATTTCACAATTACCATGTTGTTAACAATAAAGAAACCTATTAAACTACAATATGTGTGGTATATATATAATTTGTTAGCATATGGATATGAGGAGCATATGCTGTAGCTGCAAATGTATGCTTTAAAAGTATACATTCAAGAAAAATGGGGTTAGTCAGAACAACATTGTTTTATATTGGATATGAAATAATTTCTACCGCTACGTTTAAATAAACAGGGCAATGTAGATTTTGTTAACGTTAAGTGTATTATTTACTATTTAGTAGGGGGAGTTAAGGATAAGTTTACAATTTCACTTTATAACTTATTACAATCCTTTTTATAACTTTTCTATTCTTATTTCGTACAAAGGCTATCTTTAACTAATCGATACAAAAATTTACGAGTTTGAGATGCTTGCAAAACTGGGTGTTAAAATTTGTAATATTGTTTATTCGCATTTTTCGTCGTGGGAAACAGATAGGCAAATATGCGCTGAACACGCTGTTATACAGTTAACAGCACTGTTCTAGTCAGTAGTCGGAGCCCATTTGCGTACGTCAGTTGCAGTAACGTATTTCGTAAACAATTAACGATTTTTATTACGTAAGGATCAACTACTCGACACGAACAATTAATCTAAACAGACATTGTTAGTAAAGTTTAACGTTAACATTTCTATGAGCATGTACGAGAATAGATCAAATATACATAAATCGGCTTTTCCTTTCTGTGATTAGCGAAGGTCTGTAAGAATGGTAAATCTTTTAATAGTCGTAGAATAAGGTTTAACACTTTCCACCACAGCACCATAGTAAGGGCAGTTAATTTCCTTTACGTTGAGTAACGGAGTAGCAATGTTCAGTTGCACAACAAGATTCTCGCAAACAGACGTACTCATCGCAATGAAATATCAATGTCAACCAAATCATAAGGAAATAATATTATCAACGACGCAAACGAAATTCTAATTCAAAGAATTTCGTGGGAGATGAAGCTGTAACGCGTAATAATAGATATCAATGCCATTCCAGGTCGTGCTTTAGACTGCTCTCCATAGCTGTTCGTACAATTCGGATCTATCACCACTTTGCGCCAAGCGTATAGCAGCTCATGTGCAATTAGTAGGAACATGTCTACAATCTTTGGATGAAAAGCGAAATCAAAACACTTCTGTTAAAGTTTCTTAACATCACATTGTTAACATTACAGAATTTGTTGAGATAAAAAATAAACTACAATTTATTTTTTACCTCAAGTCGAGGACTTCCCTTCTGCTTTTTCCAATAATAATAATATTTATTTACACACGATATACAAATGGGAAATAAATCAAGATGCAGTATGTATATAAACTTTACAATTCAAGATAATCTTGAATGGAATATCAGCTAATACTTAACAAATATTCCTTGGTGTTAGACTTAAATTTGTAGTAGTTGATGATACTTTTAATAATTACAGGCTACTTGTAGATTTTGCAACCTATAAACAACAGATTCTTTTAACAAGTCGCCCTGTGTTGAGTAGATAATCTAAGTTACAAGCCATTTAATTATGAGTTACCTTAATAGAGAATTCGTATCGATATTTATAGGTAAAGCAGAAAACTTCGTATATGCAGGCATCATAAAATGTTAAATATTTTCTGCACTTAAAAGGTATCTCTACAGGATTCACGTCGATTGAGGTCACACATTATACGAATTATTCTTTTTTGCAAGATAAGTATGCGGTTAGAAGTGGAGCTAAGACCCAGTGAATTGTTCCATAAATCATTCTGGAGTACAAATCCGACTAGCAACGTTTCTTTAAAATTTGACGACCATAAGATATTTTTAAATTATAGATACACTCTGCGTTAACTTCCCACTGAGTTCGCCTCCATGGACCTTCCACTTTAATTCGTCATCAATAGAAATACACAAATAAATATGATTTTTGCCGAGTGAGCAAAAATTAAAAACTCGTGTAATAATAAGTCCTTGAAATTGTAATTTGACATATGAAAAGAATTAATTTTGTTATAGACGAATTTACTATGAAACGATTGCATCCAGGTGTTAATATCGCTGTAGATAGTATTGACCTTAAGACACAAAAAAATGAGAACAGGTTGCGTTAATAATAATATTCATTTCGTCTGCATATCGTGATAGATCATTAAAACCTTTAGTAAACACTACGAAATCATCAATAAAAGTGAGGAAAAGGGTGGGTCCAAGTGTGAAATCTCGTGGCACTTCCATGTTAATACATTGAGGACTAGATTCACAACCTTTAATGACCACCTTTTGGATACGTTTGGTCAAATACGATTTGAACTAATCCAGAGTTACTCCTCTAATATCATATAAAAAGTTTATAAAACAGTATGTTGTGGTTTATAATACCAAAAACCTTCGATGGGTAAATTAAAACAGCCAGAAGGCAACAAGGCAGTGTTGGTGAAACCACTCGAGATAAAACCATGGTGGTACGAAGGAAAACGATTGAATTTGTTAAACTAATTTAATACGTTTTTATTTATAATGTACTCAGTAAGTAGTGAGTATCGGACGATAATTTTCTAAGTTATTGCAGTTACCTTTTTTGAAGATCGTTTTAATCTAGCCTGTTTACAATGCTGAAGGAAAAATACCCTTTCGAAACGAGATATTAACTAAATTGTACAATGTTGAACAACACAAGAATTAATCGAATCATCGCTCGCGACGTTGGATACCTGCAACCTATCAGTAGCTGCTTGGAATCTTGTTCAATTACCGGGGAAATGTAAAACCCATTAGACGTCTGTCTGAGATATTTAACGATTTTTAAGTCAAATAATCGCAACTTCGACAAGCTCAAGCTTATATTACAAATCTCGTGATAAGAGGACGCTGGGCACCACGCATGTCTTTATCGATGTACCAAAACGTCGTTGAAGGAATGCATTACCAAGAAAATAAATTGAAAAAGTTGAATGAACGCAATAGTAATAATAACAAAAAATGTGATAACAAATAGCAAATTTTCCACAATTTCAAATGGGCCTATTATGCTGCTGCTAAGAATTCCAGTCCAAATATTAATTTTTTTTTTGGAAACTGGATGTTACTACAAACACTGAACATTTACTTGAATATTTAATGCAAAAATGAAGGAAAGAAAGTGCCGACCACGATTTGCTTTCTTTTGTATAACTTTACAAAAGGTGTCGTCTGGATTCAAAATCGAATGAGAATAGCTCTTGCTGGATGTGAAATTTCTAACCACGGTTTTTTTAAATTTTGACTACTCTTGACTGGTGCAAAATATACTCGAACGCAATATGTTTTATGCTACACAAAAAATATTACCTTGAGTACCATTGCTTCATTCGCTTCGTTATGCGCTTTCTGTTATTATTATTATTGCTTCAATTGTCTTCTGTCACAGCTACATTAGCTGTATTTTCAAATTTATTAACAAGTTTCGATAATGTTGATATACTAGGATTTCTTTTGTTTTCTTATCATACAATAATTTTTAATAATGAAGATACGTTCTTCGTTCGTATACACATCCGTATTATTACTTTTTGTCATAAATATTTCACTCAAAATCATGGCTATTACTATGGACAAAAAAAAAATATGTTTAAAATCGTAAAGAAGCTAAAAACTTAAAAACATAAAAAACGTAGAAACAGTTTTGTATATAATATTTAATTTAGAGCAGAAAATCGCATAAAACCAAATTACATGTCAAGTGTCTATGTTCGCTCCTGACGGTTAACACCCACAGAGAACGTTCTTTCTGTAATTTTTATGTTGCTATAAAGAGACCTGTTTCAATAAATTTATGTTAACGCATACGCACTGTGTTTCATTTAGAGAGGTACTAAGCTATCGAGCAAATAGGTAGGTGTTTTATACATTTAAACAAAAGCAGTTAGTCCTTCCTCTTAGCAAGAAAGACACACCGAAGCAGACGATTAGCGGCATTGCTCTTCAAACATGGAGAACGAAACAACTTCTGATTCCCTGGAAAACTGCAGGAGAAAAAAAGCGAGGAAACTGTGGAAAAATAAAATATTTTCTATATTGTAAAACAATGTTCAAGTAAGAAATTCGAAATTAAAATTTTATATTTGATCTATCCTCGTATCTTCTCAGGCGTAACAATGAAAAGTTCCTGAAAAATAAAACTCATAGTTATTAGTTGTTGGCATTAAGCGATCATAACCCATCAGCCAGTAACCCACACTATTAAGTCGGATATTATAAAGGAAGTAGGTATGCAATATATAGCACCTAGGAGATATAAAATACTTGCGACCATCACAATAGAATGCAATTGTTGTCGTGCGCCAACAGCTAGACACCTGTATAGTCGGAGAGTTCCATAAAAATAGCGGTGTTTTGATGGCGGCGTTTACACCAATGAGTGGAAGCTCCACTTCGCCTGGAATTTTCTAATTAAATCCGCCCGCTGTATAAAGGTAGTTATGGAATTCATACCTGAGAGCGAACAACTGTTTGACATAACTGCGCGGCCGCTTTCATTACATTCCCTGTTTGTAAAGCCCGGATTGTTAAAAAGCAAAACTTGCTCGGAATTCAATGTTCAGCTTGCTACGCGATTGCATGAACATACAAACTGCAACAAATTTACGTGAGACGTGCTATGGTTCTGTATACAACGCAAAATTTACTACAAAATAAAGAGAACTACTTTATTGCGCATCGTGCATCTAGAATTTAACACGAAATTCTTTACCAGACGCAGTTGCGGGACGCAGAATGTGTGAACACATTTAAGGGACATTTGCATGTATATATAGATACATATAACTTCTTCGTTCACAGACACTGGTTTAAATTGCAGAACTCTTCATGCTTCCACAATTGCAGTAGATATTTGCTTCACGTTGCAGTGCTAGACACTCTTCCGATAGCGTTGTTCTTGCTTATTATTGTAGCAATTTATATGAAGGAGCATTATTTGTTTAGGAAATAAAATGTTAACAGCGAAATTTGAATCTTTTACGGAAAGCTAAAAGTGTCGGGGCCTGTAAGAGTTTGTACTCCTTGAATACCAAAAAAAAACCCAGTTTAGCAGCTTCTAGTGAAATACCTAATTTTTATTACATAAACTGATAAGTTATGCTTTCTTACTCAAAATTCTCTTATCTTAGAATGTCGCTCTAATTTTCAGAAATCTCTCCAGTACATACATCCAATACATGATGCAACTCGACATCTCAAGAATTCTGATAAAGTATTGGAAATTAATGACAAAATATCTTTGGTAGCATATTTTGCTGTTCAGAAATATCCTATAACTCCATTGTTAGAAGCTACTATATTCTGTTACAAGAACCAGCGCAATTATGCGGCGAGTTCTTTGAAAGTTGACATGACACACCGATCTTCTAAGAAACGAGGGCGACAACATACATGCGGTAATAGAGAACATAAGAAAGCGTCGGTCTGTCACTCATATATTCAATCAGAATGACCAAAACGATAGGAAAACCGTGCATCGTAAAAGAGATGAGTAAAAAAATTTCTTTTCTACCTAGTTTAGTTGAAAGACAAAACTGGAAGCACGATAATACTAGCGACAAACTAAAATCATAGATAGGTTTCAGCTCTGTAATTCCAGATACAAGTTCCTTTCAGATATCATCACCTTGCTTATCCAGATGTATATTTGAAAGGTACCTTATTCTGTCCTTATGTCATCTAAAAGTTTTGACCTTCTACCATTTACACAGTATTGTACAGTTGCAGAAGATTTGCATATGTGCATTTTAGTAGCCAATCGATCTACTGCGTTATTGTGTATTTCCTGCTCCTACCACAGAATCATACATGCGAAGTAAAATTCAATTAAAAAGTTTTTTAATTAAAATCTACTTCTAATAGCAATAAAATGAAGCAGTTCGCTCACACAGAAATTGTTTGAATTCCTGGCGTTCTATATACATATTCTCATCCACGACTAATTAAGAATTCAACAATTCACCGTACAGGTAGATCGATGTCTGTCTTTTATCGACTAAAAGTACAGGAGCACGCTATTGGTTAATTATTGCCTGGCATGCAGGCAGCGAGCAGATATCAAACGATAATTTAAAAACTTTTTCTCATACAGGAAACCAGAGTTTTTCCCCAGCAAAATTATTTTTGAATTTAATGATTCTATCTGCTCAAATATGAATTTTTAACTACATGACAATTGCACGTATCACATTTTCATCGAACTATTATTATTAAGTTTGCCAAAAAGTTTCAAGTTTTTGTTGGATTTCCTCCTGCGTTCAAAGCTTTTACTATTCCTCCAGCTGTTAATATTGTTAAATGATCTACCTGCAGCGATGATCACTAACGAGAATTATTTATAGTACGGGCCCTATTTTTATAAAAAGTTAACAGTTGTAACAGTAAAAAAAAATGATTTATCAAAATATCGTATAGCAGAAGAGAGTATTGTGATTGTTCTTCGTAGCATTATCTCAGAATTGCATTTTAATTTTATTTATCATCAGCACCATAGCAGCTGTACAGTTTGGAATTTGTTGGTGTTGGCCAAAATTTGTACATGCTCAAATTATTGGCTACTAATTTTGACAGCATCGCTTTTTCCGTTGCAATGGTTGTATATATTTGCACGGATTAATTGCAAAACTCCAAGGGTTTGGAACACTTTCTGAATTATTTTTTGTATGTAACGCACATACAAACTCACTTTCTCACCTAGTGCGCCATTTTGAATGCTATTGATTATTCTCATTTTATTCTTTTTTTTTGTCCTTCAACGGTTCTCCTGTGCTGCAGGTAAGTACTAAATGAACTAAAATTTTGAGCATCCAATAATCGGGATTCAGGAACTACTTTCCGAAGAAGACCTTCAAAAACTGTTAAAAATGGCGCCTCAAAAGAGCAACCAGCCGAATGATCCAAAATCCGACGAGAAACAAGAGCAAATGGGTGCAGTTTTATCCGAGCAGGAGCGGAAACTTGTAGAAACTCCTGGCGACGTGGCCAAGTGAGACTTTCCGTTAATCAAGATAAATATATACATGCTAGTCAAGAAATGTCTTGACGTACATGACTACAAACTAAAGAGGGGCTTCCGTAAACAAAGACGACGTGATTAAGTTGCTCAATAATAGCGAGCAACTTCTAAATTCGGGTCCTGTCAATATTTATAATTACGATGAAACACATTTGGTAACGTGGTTTTAAAAAGTCATCGTACCCAAAAATTTGAGAAGAGTTGAAACGTTGGAAGTAACTCACGTTCGCTTATATGAGAACTGATGTGCTGATGACCCTTCTGGTGTGGTGTATGAAAATAAGGTTTCAGGTTGGTTCGAGCTCGGAGAACATATACATCTAATCATGCTGCCTTGCACAATCTCAGGCGGAATGGTCATTGATCGAACTGCAAAATCTGCATTACCTACTGTGGGTACTATTCTTTAGTCGACATCCATTAATATTTCGGAGAGATTCATTGAGTAGTATTGCTTTGAGAGCAGTTGAAAGTCTAAACTTTATGTATTTGTGGAATCACGGGAAGCATGGTGAAATAATACCGGTCAGTCATTCGATTTTTTTTTGATAAAAAACGCGTACGGAAATGAAAGAGGAGTCGGATGCACTTCATAACAACCATGCACCTTCAATGTCTATCATCAGGTACTGCTTTAATGAATTTAGGGGATGCCGAACATCCGCCTTTGATAACGAGTGGCTGGATCATTCCGGTGATGGTCGATATAATCAATAAATTTCGTGATAATGTGTTAGGGGATGGCAGAGTGAAGATTAGAGGGATAGCTGGTAGAAGAACAAGAAATATTTGCGTCTTTAAAAGACGCTACAGCAATGTAATATGGCCTTTGAGCAAATTGTGTTAGAAAGTTTTTTTATAAATTTGCATTGGCTAACAATAAAAACAATCTTCCATCATGAAATTAGTGGCAAAAAGCAGGAAAAGCTTGGTAGCAATATTTTCTAAAACACAATCCCGTCCTGTCATTACGAAAACAAGAACCTACTCTAGTATTACTTGTTCATCGGTATTTAACAAATATAGTGTGGAAACTTTCCTCAGCAGGTAGTAGAAAGATATACATTTTCTGCTCATGAGATATATGTTAGACGATACAGGGCCTACACACCTGTCCGAATTTTAGCCACTAAAAGTACCAAACAAGTAAGAGCAATGTCTTCTGAAGAAAAAGGACACAATATTACAATTATTTTGATAATTAATGCGATAGGTGCATTTTTATAGTAACATTAGGATTATTTCCTGTGCAAGTAACTGACGAATTGATACCAGCGATATTGAGTGTGGAGTAAAATATAACCATCAGCCTTCGAGTATTTCTAGCGCAGTTGTAGTTGGAACACATCTAATTGACCGTGTCTACACCTCCCTTTCTGTTGTAGAAGGTGATCGTTTCGTTTACATTCTTCTCTATTTGCTGGATCAATAACATTGTTGTTGTGCTTGCTAGAAACGAACAATACAAATACTTGATCTTATTGTTAGTGGTTGTCTAGCGGGTGTTCTCTTTTATTCTTTCGGATTGTACTAACGAGAGAGTTCCTTTTTAAATAGCTTTTCTAACAAATTGATACTCACAAGCCAATTGTCGCTGGTAATAGTTCTTCCAGAATTCCATATATGTTCAGAAAGCCTCTCAGCGACAGGAATCTATTACACATCATTCTCTTCATCCGATATATAATCATTAAAAGTTTCTTCCTTTTCATCTTTATCAAAACTATACTTTTGCATCAATTCTTCTAACCTCCTCTGCTCCTGCTCGTAGTCTTCCATAGCCATATCTGAACCTAAATGCACCCCTTGTTGATAATTGTTTCGTCAAAACACGGTTCGAACTATCAGACAGAAGAAGCAAATGTTAAACAAATATATAGAGAATAAAAAGTCTCCATTCTAAAAAGAACAATATCGTCCTCGGTCTCACATACCGTGAGCGGGGTCAACTTACGATCTTACGATAAAGGTATGACCAAATTTATTCTTTAAACTGTTGCAGGAAAATATTCTTAAAAAATATTCTCGTAACAGCCCCGCCACCTAAATAGTAGGCGACTACAAGTCAGGGGAAGTTTGGTGTTGAACGGGTGGATATAGGTAGTTCGCCGAACGCACTGTACGTGCGCCAATAATTATTTCCGCTGTTGTAAATTTTAATATTACAATACGTATGTAAAGATTTTGCGTATTTTTACTCAATCTAGATTACAAAACATCTGTGAAAGGAATGTACAAAATGGCTCAACGTATTCGGACCTCCCCTACTACGAGATTGAAATTTTGTAGTTGTCGTGCTGTACACAGCAGACGCTATGTACAACTTCAATTAAACAAACTCATTTCAACTTAGAAACTGCATTTAGACAAAACCCACGCCAGATTCAACAACCAGTTGTATATTTATAAACAGAGCGCGAGCATGAGTTAAATTACAACACACAATTTACATTTCATCGTTAGCGCGGTGGATAGGTGTAATTATTTTCAGCATTTTTTGGGCGTACTAATTACAGATTTATCTTCTCCGACCTTGCTGATAGTCATTAATTGAACACCATAAACTTCTCTGGCCATGTAAGTTGCGTTAATGATTCTGACAGACGAATCAATTGCCTTTAATGTTCCTCCATTGGAAACGAAATTTCCCAACCATATGGATACCTGAACGGTAATGGTGTCTCTCTTGCTTTTAATTGAACTTGTTCTGAGGCTAAAATATCATCCCAATTAAAATAATAATCATTTAAAAATACATTATAATGTTTAGTTTGAAGGATAGTTAAATATATGGTATCGTATTTTCCGTAATAGATAGACAGCTGTGCTCGAACAAAATACAATTTCCTATGTTCTCATCAATAACTAAGAGCTAATGCTACAAAGCATTTCAAGCTTACTTTGAATTTATTGCTAGCAAGATTTCTCATTCTTGAAAGCAACATGTTAAACCGTTGGAGAGCTATGTTCTCCTAGTTGCTCGTGGTTTCTATCAATCTACATTTATGTAAAACATGTATTTGTGTCGAGTACGCACAGAGCTGTGCATTTTAATCGTTTGAACCATTAATTTTCGAATAAAAGTCATTTAAAGAGTGGAAAGCATAAACTTTACTAACAAAAATTTTATTAGAAGGAAAGTAAAGCATTATACTTTACACCTTTGTACTATTAGTACAGTTAAATACAGCAAAGTTGTAAAGTAATAAGAAAACTCACAGGACGAGACATTCTATGACAATTTATTATTTATGATGCAATCCACATCAATAGAATGAACAATCGTCTTAAATAACGTTGTTTCATCAAAAGGAATTGCATTTACTGTGGGTTTTTTTTTACTTTACTTCTTCATGACGGCCTACCTTTTTATGTAATAAGTGAATGCTATTAACTTGAATCATTGAACAGAAGCGACTAGGTAGCCATTTCAAATTTAAGAAAATTTAATTTTATTTCACACGCCATCATTAAAATACATACAAAAAAGTGAAAGATCTTTGTGTAACTCGATAAGAAAGCTTCGAGTTGGCGTGTTCCATAAAAGATTTGAAGCTTTCCAAGCGTGGAAGCAGAAGCAGCAGAATAAGTGTCTATAGATAGCAGGCTCCTCATTACCGGCTTCCACGGATCCGCAAACGTGCTTTATTATTCGCTCGCATCAGTGATTCAGCAGAAACTCTGAACATCTTAAAATACGTTCGATTTAGATGGCATGGTTATATACAGACCATGTACAAAATCGAAAGCCTCCTTTGTTCGTACAGTATATTGCACATCCAATTCTTTTACGATGTTTTTTCAATTCATCCATCTTTCCTGTTCATTTCTTTTTCTGGCGTCTCACAGTTATTGAAGTTTTGTAGGGTTGGGTAGCAATATAACTTCAGATCGAAAATAGCTTTTGGGGATAGCTACCTCTAGTAGTAAGTTTTATCTAAAACGTTTTTCCATTAAACGAATAGTTTCGCCCTAGTGCAATGTAAATCGCACTATATAATGTTAGTACATTATATAGCGCAAAATCGTGAATATAATGTTGGTACATTATATTCACGATTTTGTAAGAAGAAGTAACACATTTTCAGCTTTCTCTTATAAATCAATAAACAAGTCATATTTTTGTTGTTGTGGACTCAATTTGTAGGCAGCCTGTGTATTATTATTTTATTATTCTGATTTTTTTAGGTTACATTGTAATTTGACATTGTTATTTCAGTTTTCTTTTTGACAATATGCATTTGTCTTAGATGTATTGCTTAAGTCGAGAAATTAAAGATTGCTACAATTCAGTGTTTGTCAAATTTCTCCTTCATAATCTTGGAAACTAAACACCATGAAACATGTTCAAGAACACCTTAGATTACTTGGTTAACTACAATTGGCACCGTCCAACGCCGCCCTGCAGAACTTGTTCGTCTGCGCTATGATACTATTATGTAATTGTAATGGTAATTCCAAGTGAATTGTGTCGAAGAGAACTGCTCACTTCAGAACTACAATACAGGATGTTACGGGGTACCCACTAGGGCTTTAAACAGACATATACTCCTAAACTTTTTGAGCAAAAAATCCAACAGCAAAATTTGTTTTGGAGGCTTGGTTTACCTATATAGAATATATGATGAGTTAAAGTCACTATCGTATCATGAAGCCTTAATTTAGAAATAAAAACATGGAATCAAATCTAAGAATCATATCAATTAAAGAAGATATAATCATTAACAATATTAGCATTATTTGGCATTTCCGTAATGGTGTCAGTACAGAACACAACTCTTAATTTTTCCTAACCTGTTTTAAACGTTTTACTGTGTAGCAGTCGATGTGTTTAATTTAGTATTGAAACAGTAGCAAATGTTTAATGAACACTATATTATTGTTGAAGTTACGGTAGTTATAATTATGACCAAATCAAAAAATCCTTAAAATGCAAACCTTCCCCTTAACTTTGAATATATGAGGGCAATATTTTATTCTTTATCGTAAGGCTTTATAGTTCTATCCAGAAACTGTATATATTTGGGAAAATTTTCTTTTGCAGTCACTTATGGCGATGACTTCTATTGAATAGAATGAATAAGGATCGCTTATAACCTGATTCTAGTTTCATTGTGTCGGATCGTTAACTCTAATGGACTACTGATCCACAATCGGATCTAAAATATGGCGGTTGTATGTAAATATGACGGTGTTATTTATTTTGACTCGGTGCACCTAAATTTCAGTTTTGCTCTTTACGATAATGTAAGTAGACGTAAACCGATACAGAAGTGGAAGTAAATAAATATCGAATAACAATATGTCGCGTGCATATACGAGTTTATGTCGAAATTGAATTTATATTAGCCAATAAAAAGGAAGACACATATGCTTACGTACAACATAGCAGTTGTGGTATACTGCCATAATCTTCTTATATACCTACGGATCAAGTAAGATAATCCGTTAAAGTGCTACGACATCGGTGTATTTCTGATACGTATACATTCACGTTTGGGAAAGGGAACGAAATCTTTTATTACATTTTGTAGTATGTTGCATTGTATCAGTTGAGTTATAATAAAACTTAGATTTTCCGCTTTAAAGTCGTTAATGCTAAAATATTTATACAGGCTGGGTCTGGACATTGTACCCTTCTGGATAGAGATTTATCGAAACGGTTTCTTTCCTGTGGTGAAGTCCAATTGGGGGTATGGTTTAAAAATTATACCGAAACCTATAGGATGTCTGATAAGTACGTGGCTACCAAAAATTGTTTTTTTAATGCTATATGGTATATTATTACATTTTTGGAATCCTGGATAAATTTTGAAACGAAATGTAATAAAGAACTTTAGGATTTTGTTGAAGAAGCTGACATTTACATAAGTCATTTCTCTGGAAATATGCATTGCCAATATTTATTTTATCAGTTTGCCATGGTAGATTCAAGTAAGTCATTGAAACAATATAAAAGCTGACAATATAACAATAATAAAAATTTAAAGCAAAATGTTGGTGCAAGTCACTATTCCCTTTTCACTTTACGCGAAAGAAACATGGTCAGACCTATCACTCACGGATGAAACGGAATGAATCGTTTATTTAATTCATCCAAAGTGGGAAAACATTGTACTCTATTCACTGTTCCATTCGAATGTTCAGTGAAATAAAGAATACGATATATTTAGATTTTTCAGTTTCAATAAATCATCAGCAGTGCACATCCAAAGTGCGTAATGTAAGTACTTAAAGAATAGCTTCCTCGCCTGTTTCATTTACAAAAACCTCATCACCTATTAGAACCAAGTTCATTATATTTTTTGAATTTAACCACCATTTTTTCTTGTTATATTATGTTGTGATTTTTAATCTTATGTCGGGTAAGTAACGATTTTTTGGTCATGAGATATTAAAGGAAAATAGAAAATCAATATCCTGCATTTTGAAAACAAAAGACTTGCGGACATTAGTGCATACAACCTTTTTTTATTATTTTATGGTTTTCTATCGCGTGGTACTATGCATAGTAGTTTTTTCAGTGCCACCTTGTATATATAAAAAAAAGGATTATTCAGTGGCTGTTATTTAGAACGCTGTCTACGAACAATCTCACGAACTATTATAAAATTTTCACGTTTGGTTTACTTCCGGATATACTGGTGCATTCTGAAATGAAATCATCTGTTCGAAATTAAAAATTGAAGAGAACTAATATTACAACGCTCAACAAATATAATAGTAAAACATATAATTCGATTGGCCGGGATGAAAAATTAAAAAAGCGGGTTTCAAAATAAGCAGTTTATTTCAGGTTCCTAAACATCCGTATTATTAAACCACTTAAAACGTTCTATGATTGACAGGTTCGTGTATAAATATGGACGGATCGGTAATGCTTGATTTTAAGAATTCATTTTTAACAATTCCATTTTAATCGCTGCACGGCTCGTTTATGATATACACATACATCTACGTATACCTGACATACAAAATAAGTTCGTACAGCGAGGGTTAACAGAATTGGCTTTGATAAACGGGCTTTTGTAGATGTAGGCTTTTTTTAATCTGTAGCATCTGCATCACGAACCATATATGAAAATCTCGTGTGGGTTCGATCGTTCCCCGGTGTAGCTTAAGGTATTAGGGGAGTGGGTGACTCATGGTGCTATTGAAGGACGCGCCCCAGGTTGCAGGAGCGAAGTGAAGTATCCCTGCTGTTTCTGCTGTTTTCAACTGATTGTCCCAGTGTTTATATGATTCAGTTATGGCCCCTTTCACAATTAGCGTTATCCTACCTTATTGATTTATTAAATTTTAGAAACGTGGACCCAGCTGCATGTTTGTGAAATAGATAACCCTGACCGTTTCCTATTATTTATGTTTCGTAAAGTGCCGTTAACTTAAGGAATACTTTCCTAAGATTTGACATATTTTTTCAAAATAACATATTCAATACGCACAATAACGTCAATAAATAAGTTGTTGTTCTGGACTATTAATTAATAATTTTCTAATTGAAATCGATCATTTATTCAACTTCGTAGTAATTAAGACGATACAACAAAATTAAACAAAAATTCCGGGTTTTTATATACATTTTCTGGACTTTATCGGTTAACAAATTACGCATATGCCTCGTTTTATTGCGGCCGTATTCAATTTGTTTCAAAGAAAATTAAAAAAAAATTAGCTTTTTGCTGGCTTAATTTACTATCTGGATTTTAGAGGTATTATCCGGATCCGTTATCTGGAACCTCGGATCCAGATCCGTTGACCGAAACTTTTGATCCAGATCCGTTATTGGAAATTTCGGATTCGGATCCAAAGTTGGATAACGTGAATTAAACTCCGTTCTCCGATAATTTCTTGAAGGAATTATGGAAAGCTGCAATGTGTCGAATAATTGTCAAACTATTGTAATGTTGTATAAGGCGGGACGTTTAGAAATAGATGATTTTACCAAATTAGATAATTCAATTTAGGGTTTGCAGGAATAGGAAGAATCTGAAAAACAAACTTTCGGCAATTTAAATTCAATTGGAAGACGATAAACGAATTTTAAACGAACATTTGAGAAATTTGAAACGAGAACTAGCCTATCGCTATATCTAGAGTAGAATTCTGATGATAAACACTTTGAACATGGAAACAATTTAAAAAATAATATTGCTTAACTTTAGAGAACGTATTTATTTGTTTTTTTAGGTTTGGTTTTGTATGGATCATTTTAGAACATTTATTGTCATCCCTTTCTGCAGAATTTATCGTATATGCATGATTTAAAAGGATTGATATCGGAAATATGCGCATGACTATATGAGCTGTAATCATAGAAAACATTTTCTGTAGAATTGAAATATTAAAGATATACTGAGAAAAAAAAAGAAAAATTCCCAATTTCCCTACGAATATCCTATAATTTTTAGGAGGAACCTTTTGTTAAACTGCAACCGTTTCAGGTAAGTAGAATAAACGGAAAATGTTTCAATCCTACATTATAAAGTATGACGGGGTACTTAGTCGTCCCAGAGGTTATTATTATGTATTTACCCACGTTTGACTGGCTGTTTTGCTGACATTTTGGTTACATTTAGTTACTTTCCTTACGCGGTAAAGTGGTGTTGGCGACCTCCTTTCCCAGTTTTCACCAGATCCATGTTCGTTCTTTGTCTTATACATGTAGGCAAAACGTATTCTTCTTAAAAAAAATAGTTCAGTAAAGAACTTTTAATGCAAGAAGTCAAATTTACTAACAGAAAGTTCAATTATATTTCTACTCTCTAAATTGTGTATATGGACCAGCCTAGTGCTATTCATATGCAGTCATTAAATCATGGAAGCGAAAAGTATTATTGATGGATTTTGAAAAGAGCAAGGAGATTATTTGATTTAATTCAGATGGTAAGCTGTAATCTGAATTGAAATACAAATGAGACAGAATAAAGAAGTTTCAATTACAGAATTTATTTCGAAATAAGTTAACTTGAAACTATTTCAAGGATAAATTTATCCCGTCACTGAGTAAATCCACTTTCCAATTCAATTCGAAGAAAAAAAATATATTTGTTATAGCTTTCGAGATACCTGCGAAAATTTAAAAGTTTTTGAGAAGGTTGGTTCCAAAATCCCTCAATTCGCTAAACATTATTGTGTTGTTCTTTACACTCAGGTACTTTTTAACACAAATTATACTTTAAGTATAAATTTCATTCAAATTTGATTATTCAAAAGAATACGGGTTTTCCTTACGTGACGCGTTACTAAAGAGGGCGCGTCGACGTCAAACGTTGAGGTTACTTTTCATTCTCTGAACTTAATTTCTGTAAAACGTTATTATTTGCATTTTTTTATTGTCGAAAGGGTGTTTAGGCGACAGTCCCGGATGTACGAACGTGACAATTATCTTTTAGTTAGTTTAGTAGAGTCAGTTCTGCAGCATTACTTAACGTATTGCATACGATACTGTCAGTTTCTTCACGAGTTTTCTAATGTGCTTGTAACATATTACTTCGATAAGCGCTGCAAGATTCGAAAGACATTTCTTCGTTGGAAAGCAGCTGCAAAAGCCTATACAAAGATAACTTCTTGTTTATTTACATTGCTTTTTTAATATCTTCTATAGTTACCAATACAATATGCATTTGATAACAAAATGTAGTTTCTTATTAACCGGCAAAGTAGTTTAAATTGCTAACTTTATCGTTTACGTGTAACAAAAGAAAATCTATTCAAAGTTCAAGTATAATAAACATAAAAAGCATTTTTGTATGTCCCATCTTTTTATACTATTATATGTAACACAAAGTAGATGTGTTATTTAAATTTAAAATATGCCAAAATGTATGCTGCAAGAAAAAACTTTCTTCTGCAGGGCGAAGTATGTATTTTGTACAGGTACACGTTTTAGCTTTTAGGTAAAAGGAAATAAAGATTTTGTGATTCTCTCGGGGGGGTGTAAAGTTAAACGTGGTGATAGTACGTATTTTGGTGTACGCAGTAAAAATGAATAAATCTAACACTATTTCAAATGAACGTAATGCGTGCAAAGTGTAATATACTTCAATTTCTATTGTTGTCTTTTCAATATTTCGATTAAAAACTCAATAATCTCCGAATATACTTCACATGTGATGCCAGAATATTACAAACGATATGGATCGCATAAATTTCAAACTTTCAAACATGATGGAATCAAAGATATCCATGTTATGATAGATAGAGATGAATAGCTATGAAATGCTAGGCACTACTATTGCGAAAGTTACAGGAAGTTCAGATATTGCTTAACTGCGACGAAAACTTTGTTGCGCTAGAAAAGCTCACTGAATCAAAATCATCTATTTATCTTCGATGATTAAGGGTAAACTTTCTGCATTTGGAGGGTTCAACTTGCACGATTTGTTAGTGTTCAAATAAAGTAGGAGCGGTACTTATTGTTTTTGCCATAATTTCTCTTAGAGCATAAATTAGTGCATTAATGTGTATCGTATAAAGTTATTTGAAACTTTGCTTCTTATGTTTATGTTAACGTTGCATTTCTACATGAAACAAATATATATAGTTCACCTTAGGTTTCCTCCCAATAGAGTGATATCTTTCGAAATTTGCCGTGATTTGTTGCAGCTTCTCCAGAAGTTTACTACAGACTGCTGGTATTTCGCTCCTCCGATCGTATCTATCAATATTTAGGTTGTGTCCATTATGCATAGTTGCCTTCGAGGTTTGCTATCATCTACTGCCAACCTACATGTGTTACACTTTGGTGACAGGAAATTTTCCTGCTTTCGGTCATCCCCCAAAATAGCCCTCCTTGTTAATAACTACAAACTGAGTTAACATCTACAAACTCAACAGACTGCTACTTACTGTGACTATCTAATTGCAAATACTTATAGTATCCACAAATAACCTAAAAGGGTAATGAGAGTTTGCGTTAAATCTTTGCACTTAAAATTAATTTTGTAAAAGAAAAATAAGAAAAGAAGAACAGATAAAGAAATTTCTCAATACATGTATTCTATTAATACTATTAATTAAAAGACCATTTAAAGTAATTTTCCGAAAATAACCTCTCCTTCACATTTTAATCGAGAATTCACGTCAAAAAGAGAATTTTGCTTCTCCGTAAACTTCGTTCCACTGGTACTCCTTAAAGAAGAATAACACTTCAATACAACAGCGAAGTGGCAACAGGTTTTCATTCTTTCGAACCCTTTAGCGCTAACCAAAAAATAATGCTAAGATAGCTTAGCTTCCTCATGGTATTGATGGAATAATTCACGACAAACGCAATAAAAGGAGAGAGGAAAAAATACACTTACACACGGACATGTTTCTGCCTACTCGGCGTCATCAGCGTGGTTTCGAGAGTATTTTTCATATCTCTACCTTCTATCGCTGTTGCCTCACAGTTAATACCACAACTTTCAAAACGACAAGCTATCTTAGCATTATTTTTTGGTTATTGTTTCTAGGCATTTTCTGATGTGTTCTGTTTATATACATCATGGTAAGCCTGTCGGAATATTCACATGTGCGGTTTCCCAAAGCGCTACCAGCGTCGCCATCTCGTGTTTAGCAGTCATGTGAACTGCTCGAGGGATGGTTTGGGGAACAGTACCCGGTTTATATCGCTGCTTCCTGAACGGCAGGCATGCGTTTCTTTGGCACTAGAGGGCGCCAAGAAATATTGAGTTTGTCGTTTTGAAAGTTGTGGTATTAACTGTTAGGCAAGAGCGATAGAAGGTAGAGATATGAGAAGTACTCTCGAAACCACGCTGATGACGCCGGGTAGGCAGAAACATGTGTGTTAGTGTATTTTTCTCTCTCTCCTTTTATTGCGTTTGCCGTGAATTATTCCATCAATACCATGACGAAGCTAAGCTATCTTAGCATTATTTTTTGGTTATTGTTTCTAGGCATTTTCTGATGTGTTCCATTAGCGCTATGTAGACACTACCAAACCTAAGCAGTCTGGCAGTACAAGAACGGTGATGATCTCACGGAGAAGTCTCACTTAGGGGAAAGCTGTTAACTCGCCGAAGCATATAACCCATTCCTACCGACCAACTAAAAACTGCTTGCATGAGTCCGTACACTCACTGGGAGGAGACTGGTTGGTCCTCTTTTCCCCATGCTCTCCATGTTAGAGAAATTCCCTTCACAACCTTTGATGTGCAACGGTCGGTAGCGATCTCGAAATCCCTCACATCTTGTCCGCCGGGATCTAGGTTACCGAGTAGTGGCAACTGTGGACTAGCGACGGAAACGGAAACCGACCATGAGCTACAATCGGCCCGCCCGTGATTTAAGCCTGTACAACGGGGATAGCTGGGCCAAAGCCGTGCCCATCAGGATGTTCGTTACCCAGAGACCTAGGATTGAGTGTAACCACGCCGCCTAACTTCAGGCATTCGGGTCCAGGTAAGGAGCTCCTGCCGTTAGGATGAATCCAAAGGATACCCTAACCAGCCAGGATACGGTCGGTGGAGAGAATATTTGGCTCGGCCACGTGGCTAACCAGAGAACGCGTAATGAAGCTGCAGGACTTTATGGGTAAATGTGTCACCATCATCACCATTAACCAATATCGTAATTGACCGTGACCTAAATATTTTTAAATCTATCCTTTTTCGTTCGAGTCGCCCTTGAGAGAAAGCGTATTTGGCTAAGTAGTTAATTTTTAAGGTAATTTCATGTGTTGAAATGTTAAAATGCTATTTCAAGTAAAGTAATTCAAATGGTCATAACATCAGGTCGCGGCTAGAACGCGGGGTATTATTGCGTGACGCACTTAGAAAGCGCAAGTGTAAAATTTTATGGTTCTTTTCTTTATTCCTCGAATTTATCCTTTGTAAAACCTTATTACCTGTCCTTTACTCTCTTTTAAGCTATCTAAGTACTGTATCTAGGTCATACTAGGGGATCTACGACCAAAAATTGTATCTTAGTTAAGTAAAAAATAATTTATACAATTTTATAGCAGTACAGCACATACGTTACATGGACGCTACATTTTCCATACCTACTTACATTTCCTCTATTTGTTGACATTCTTCTTGAGATGTTCTCTTCCTTGATTATTTATTTTTATGCTTGTCTATCATCTTTGGATGATGTTAAATACAACATTTATAATAAAACGGGATAATTGTATTTACCAGCTTTTAAAGTGTCTATTGGAATGTCATTTCTTAAAACGGGATTATTAAATTTAACCTCTATTTTTTTGCAATTCTGTATTTATTGTAAGTTAACCGTCTCCTCTATTAACCGGCGTATTTGAATACATTTTACGTGGTGTTTTAAATCGTCGCGCCGTTGCTATACACTTCGACATCTTGAATAAGGTAAATCCGCTCATGAATATATGTGTAATGCGTGTATACGGCCAAGCGACGTCTTTTCGTTTCCTTTCCTATTCAGAACATTCCTCGACGCGTTTCGTTAAGGCAATTCAATTGATCCTTAGCTGGCCACCATTCCCGTATTAGCCTATCTTTCTATTTAATAAACGCCGTATTCATACATTAAACCGGCTGGTGAATTCTATAATTGTATTTAAATGCACTGTTAGCCCGCATATTTGCTCGAATACCCCAAGCACCTGAGTGGTCGAGCGGCGGCGCAACGTGAATTGCACTCGCGGGAAATCAGCCGATCGAAAACTGGTAACATCAGGTAACAACCTAACGGACGATTGCTCAATTAAACAAACGATCTTTGACGTTTAGAAAAAACACACTGTTCACCCGTCAATTCAACTGCTCACAGAAAACATCTCTAAATTATTAAAATTCGGGGCGCGGCAATCTCAATTGCATACGAAACGTTTAGGGTATTCTAAAATATCGATTTCGTTTGGTACAGCGGTACTATTGGTAAGACACAGAATGTCCCAAAACGTATGATACAAACATAAATGTATGCTTTGGACGCTAAAACTAAAATCTTGTAATCGCTTGTTGGGAGGCAATTACAGCGAAAAAGTGAGGTAGCAAAGCTATAGAACGCTAAACGCAAACTTGAGTCTTTCGACAACGACAAGCTTATCCATCATTAAAGATTGGTTGCTGCACCATAATGTACAGCATTACTTAATATTAACACATTTTAAAGCCCATGCTTTATATATTCATCATTTAGTCATGTGTGCGTTTATATCTGGCGAGTGTACAGTCATTGCATTAGAAGGTGCTTGACAGTAATCGGAGAAGTTTATCTTACATGGTTCAGGCGCAGGCTATTGTAAAATCAAAATCATCAAAAGGAATGTCTATCAAAAAGTAAAAATATAAACAAGCATATTATTAATAACGGCGGGAGATATCTGAGGACGTTACTGTACTCATTTAATTCATAATTACTTTTGGTAGACCTTTTGCTCAGGCAATATATAGAAGAACCCCTCTGTTTGTTGTCCACCGCCAACTGCAATATTTATTAAAGCATCTAATATATTTGCACTGTCTATATTATTATCTGAATATGGTCATTTCGAACTCACCAATACTGGATATAATTCATCATATTCACTAACGAATTTACTCACCAAACCGTTAAGATTAATTCGTGTGAGACAAATATATTCTTACGTTCCACCCCTAGCGCGTGTTCTCACCGTTACATGCAGGGGTTTTCACATCATGATATTAATCGAAGATGACGAGGCATTCGTGAACAAAACACGTACTGCAGACGGACAAATTAAAACTACAAATCGGTCCGATTGTAGGACACTAGTGATTTATCTAAAACGAAGGGTGTTAGTAAAATATGCTTATTATACTCCCCAAAATGATTAATGGTTTCTAATCAATTTAATTACCATCTGAATATATTTCTCTCACTATGCACCCTTTCAATGCATTAATATGATAAAAATTTTTAATATTCCTCATGAATGACAGTTTCAATTTGTAATTACATTCATTTCTGACGTTTATTGGTTTTCTTCGCCAAGCTGTTATACTTATGCAGAGGTGTAATAATACAAAAGTATTTGGAAAAACTAACGTTTATGTAATCCAGAAGTGGTTTATGCTTTTTGAAGATTATGCAAGCTTAGAAGACGTTCTCTTCCGATTAAACAGTCACATTTTCACCTACAATAATAATAAAAGGATAACGTGCTGTTTCTTATAAGAGTAATTCATCGTAATGCGGGGAAATTCCACATTTTATGTGCGAAAATAGAACGTGGAGTAATTTTGTCTTAAAGCGTTAGAACGTAGGGTAAAATTCTTCTAGAGTAAGGTATGTGCGTTGGCGTAACTTGTGAAAAACGTACAACAGTCCTTCTATACGTTCCACACATGGCATAGTGTTGTATACCGTGCATCATGGCTAGAGGTAGTGGGGCGTGGTGCTTCTGGGTACATCTGAATCTGCTTTGCGTCACTGACGATTGCTTGAAGGATACCGCACGCATCTAGCTCATTTTTGTACATTTGGATCGCAATTATTGGCCTTTTTAAATGCTGGAAAAGAAACTAGATCAATGAAATATGATAAACAATCGTTTAAGTTGACCTTCAGAAATACATTGATAAAATTTTAACGAAATATTCCAACAGTTTAAGAGCGGTACACTTTTAATTGCAGCCAGTGTATTCTGTTTAGTTAAATTTAATTGTAGGATAAATCTGATACGAATATTATGACTCGGGGATCGCATTTTCTGCAAAAGCTGAAAATGTTTAGGATGCGAACTAATTCTCTTTCTATCGAATAATCCTTTCAAAAGAAGCCACAGCGCATTGTTATGTTGAAAAGAAGAGATACATCCATCTTTTTCTATTAAGCCAATTACCAATATGAAATTTTACTGTGATACTTTTGAAAAGCCAAAAAATCGCCTAAGCTATACATTCCTTAAATGTTTTAGTATTACGTGTTACATGTGTAGGTACCAATAAGAACAGCTACGTAACTATCAATAGTTTTAATTTACTCACAGGATGGAAGACAGAAAGGTAGCCTCCTATCTCCGGTAATTTTGAGCAATGTTCACCCATCTCTTTTATGGTTACAAAAAAAATTACACCAATTCCACTGTGCTGTTAATAATAAGCCTTTAGATTTTAAATAAAGCATTTATTTGGTTCTACAGACTTTTTTCTCAGTTTCAAAATCGTTTTAGCTACCATAACTTTTGTCAGAAGTTGTCCCATTTTCTTTTTTCCTTGAATCAGCTCCATCTTTTGATTAGTTTGGTGTAATGCCTTGGTCTTCAAATTGTAGTTTGCACTAAAAATTAACATTTTTCTGCTAATTTGTTTCAAGTGGTGTATTTTTTACGCCATTAAAGATACAAATAATTACTTATCCTTGTCTGTGTTGCACATTTTTGTATTCATTCAACTAAAGCTATGTTCGTTCGATACTTTAGTGAGTATGTCCAATTACTTTGAAATTTAATAGAACACGCTAGATTTTGTTCAATTATTTTTGTTGAATCAAACTAACGTTTGTGTTGGTTGTGCTCCAAAACATGATACTCCTAAATCAGCCACAAAGTTTGCTTCATACAACACAGGCAAACAGAGCTCCCTAAGGAAATCCTTCTTTATTTCCAACATAGCACCACGCATTCAGATTTGTAAAATTGGCGTTTGTACTTATTTTCCTTTCTGTTTTCAAGAAGACATATTTTTTTATGCACACGTGTCCATTCTTGTATGCATTTTTTCTTGCTTACTTCCCAGATTGGTTGAACATTCATTCTTGTTGATTCAGTCCAAAGGTTCAATCAATTATATCCTGTTGGTTTAAACCATATGAAATGTTGAGTATATCTAACAATCTAAGTTGGTTGACTCAATCTATTTTTTATTGGCTCAACCAACTCTTCCTCTCTGTGTGCTAGCTTCCAATTTTGATGTTGATCATTGACTTCGATAGTGTAATATGCAAACGCCTCTTGTTGAATTCACTTATTTATAGGGGACAGAAACGCAATATTAATACTCAGTTCTATAAATTCCGTTTCTCTACACAAATTATGTTCGAATATTGATTGGTGACATGTGATAATAGTGCCATATCGATGTGTTGACTGTCGTGGGAAAATTCAAACCTTGTTAGGAGAAGATCCTCTGGAGTTTTTTATTTTAAAAAAACTAAATAATTTTTTTTTGCTTTGTCCTATTAAATTTTATAGTTGACACCTTCGTCAACCTTCAGATTAATTTATTAAGTGATAAGACGTGATTTTTAGAACTGTTGGGTTCATATTTGTGTTGCTGGATCTATAAGCTGTTTTTTTTTATAATTAAATCGTTATTGTATTGCTACGGATACTATTCTATTTTAATGCAGTATGTCATTGAATTGCATAAATATTTAAGAAAACATGCTTCTTCCATTGCGATGGCATAATTTTCCTCACGATCCCACAGTGTCGCTGTAATTAATGATTGTTGGACTTAACTTCAAAACGTTTCGATTTCCTACTTTAAACGCAGCTTCGAAAGAGTAATCATCCATCATATTTAGATTACGATAATTACATTTAATGCTTTGATGTTTAATATAACCCGCATTTAATTGGTTAGAGAATTTAACTGCACCTTACGGTTCCGCTAACAAATAAAGAATTGTTTATTAAGGCAATTTCTGTAAAATATAAACGATTTACGGGAGCAAATAAAATACAAATTTCCTGGATAAAGACTAATATTAGAAGAAGGCGAGAGTACAGACAAGAATCTGGATCACGTCCAACGAATATCTTATACGGCCGAAGAGAGAAACAGTTCTACCGAAATAAGTACGTAGGAAAGGTAACTTTTAGATCACTAGCGTAAGAAGAGTATTCGGATTTGAAATAAAAGTGCAGCCGGTAATTTAGCGCGCTAGCAGAAGTTTTCCAGTGGGTAGTATCAGTATGAAATCCCGGAAAAAGTTGTTCACGACTGACAGTTACATCTGATGTTCTAACATGAAGTACATACAGAGATTAAGAAGAGTAGCTATGAAATAATAGATAGTTCATTGTATAAGTAGAAAATACTGTACAAGTAGGTACTTTTAGACTCCGTAGAAATATTACTCCACATTTCCTACATTTGTGAATATATTTTTTGAAGAGCAGGTTTGATGTTAAAGCCTTTGTAGAGATTTGTAACAAGGAATAGTTTAATACGAGGAATGAAACGAACATTAAAGGAAATCAAATAAACATTTATCAATTGTGTGCGCATGCTTCTCTTAATATTGTGGATTTAATGAAATATTTCCCTACAACAATTTGCAATATACATTCATTTGCATCTTTAGGATAATTTCGTAAATTAAAAATCTTTTGCAAAGAAATCATCAAGTTCGTAATGTCAAGGAATCGAATTTTCGTAGAGTCAACCTTTCAGTTGCGTTCTCGCATGGCATGCATTTCGCTATTTCTAGAATATAGAACGTTAATTGAAGTTTCGCATCAAATTTTAGTTCGAAAGGTTTATCTTGATTGGCTATCATCAAGCAATCGTTAAATTCATCAGTAAAGTTCAAACCACTGTTGTATTCTCAGTAGAGTGGCGACGTTGCGTGCAGTTTGTCAATGGCGTTACGTTCGGTGGCAGGCTGTCTCCCATGCGTGTAACTCGCCACGTAGGAGATAGGCAGAGAGCGACGGCAGTACTGGCCAACGAAACTAATTTACAACGAACAATTTAGAAAAATATATCATAGTACAACCGTATCGAAGGCGTACTTGATGATTAACAAAATATAACTTTCAATTTATCTACGCTACTACATATACCCGATCGACGCTTAGCTGACTAACACTCGCATCGAACGTTCTCACTCGAATTATCACGTGTTTGGCTAAGAGTATTATTTTTCCAAGCGCTTGATGCTTAAACACTAAAACGTGACAATTTGACATTAGCTTTCCTATTTTCAAATTAATTCTGGCTAAATGTAAGTATTTTATATTTATTCTTGCCCTAATTAAACTACGCAGAACTTGTAGGCAATGCGATTGGTGATAGACAAGTCTTGACATCTTTATGCAGCTATCCAGTGCAATATAGTTCAGTCTGAGTCAGGTATAGACGAGTTTTCGTGGCACTGTTTTTGTAACCACGGAAGACGCCGTTAAATCTCAAAGAGCAATAATTTCCTTTTTGTGGAAGCAGGGTGTGAAAACTGAAATTATTCAACGTCTGCAAGGAGTGTTTAGTAAGTTTGCAGAATCTACAAATAGTGGATATCGGTAGATCGATCGTTTTAAAACTGGCAGAACATCATTAGAAGGCAATCCATGCAGTGGTCGCCCGAGTACGTCGGGAAACGAAAGAAGCCGTTCAGGACTTACTGAAAGAGGACAGGCCAATGACTATACGTCAAGGTAGTGTACGTCCAGGAATAGATACACGACAAGTTCATGACATCTTATGCGATTGTTTGGGCATAAGCAAGGTTACAGTCCGCTGGGTGCCAAGACTGTTGGGACCGGAACAGAAACTCAATAAGTCTGACACTTGTCGTCAACTTCAAGAGCTGTTAGCCCGTTACGGTGATGAATTTTGGCAACGGACAATAACCACTGAAGCGGAGACACCGAAAAAGTTCTTTGATGAGAGCTTAAAAAATTAGTTTATTATTGGGATAAATGTATTCAGTTAAATGGAGATTATGTAAAAAAACTACATTGTAATATTCATACATCCCTCGTATTTTTGAAGATGTTTGGAAGGGAATGAATGCTGATAGGTAAATTTCAATATTGGGTTATATTGTAAAAATAACGAAATTTGCGATTGTGTTGTACATTTTTATTTTTTTAACTAAGTATACAACAGTTCCTAAACATTCCTTAACTTTGAAATATGTTTAATTCATTTTTCCAAGCATAGGGATCATAGAACGAAATTTTTGAATTAACAGTGTAAATTGATAACACAATATCCCAGGAACTCTTATTTATTAAATAATTAATTCGATTTACAACCAATACATAGGTATTTAAACGAAAACTGAAATTGAAGTCAAATTAGAATTCTATCGAGGTTAAACGAAATATAAAGTACACAAAATGCTATGGAAGACATAATGGAGTTCAGGTCCGAACGAAATGTGCTTATACATATATGCAGTAAACTACATAGAAGCATCCTGCATGCACGCCATGGTATTATGTGGTATAGAAAGTTTACACTGCAACAAAAGCAACTCCATTGTATAACGCGCATATATTGTCTTAAAATAATGAAGTATCCGGTAGTTTAGAAAACGGATAGAAGTTTCGGATGGTTAAGGTGGAGAGGAAATTTCGCAAAAAGTTATACAAGATTAACTTTTAGATGTTATAATTTATTTCTTAAGAAGGATACATGGAAATCCACTATGACCGTTTTACAATGGCCGTAAATGTTGTAATATGGATTAAAGATTTATGATGTACTCTAATACACGTAGATGTGTCGGCAAGAATGCACGATCAGTCAGCGCCTATCAACACGTCGGGGGCATATAGCATTACGTAACCCCGCTGACGAATCCAATCTATCATCTGCCACTCAGGTCGCTATAATAACCGTGTCAGAATTGTACAGATGCTGCGCGAGTACATATTCATGTCATGTGTTTCGATAAATATTAACTCCTGCGCTTACGTGTTTGTACTTGTGCATTACTACTTAACATAGAGCTAATAGGGGAACTACATAATACGAGAAATGTCGATAATGATTTATTGCAAGTTTTGTATCATAATTTGTATGTGTTTGAATGTTTACGTCGTTTATAACGTGCCTATGTCAGGTAACAAGCGTTATCGTTAGTGTTTTGTGTAATGACGCTCCTCGGCAGTATCCATACTTACTAGTAGTGCCACAAAGACAATAAATGATGCATGAATGTATATTAGATAAATTTCTCGACAGAAAGTAATGATCTTACTTGAAGACATACAAGCAGCTATTAATATTGATGCGTTTCCAGTTACCCTTAACACTATGTGAACACTACATCAACTTCTTATTGTTCTGTAGATAAAAGTAGTACCAAAATGCTTCGTCACAATATGTTATTTACTCATTTAGTCATATTCTTGTTACCTTTCAGGTGTTATATACTTTGTATACGGGATGACATTGAAAAAATGCAGTAAATAATACCACGTGATAGAGGGCCATAAAGTAATAAAAAAAGATCTTAGACTAATGTCTGCAACCCTCTTGTTTTCAATGTACAGAGTGAACATTCTTTTTTTAGAAAATTTATTTCTCTTCAAAATCTCACAAAAAAAAAACTCGCTACTTGGTCAACATTAATTTTAAAGATAACAACATAACAACAAAGTAAAACAATGATTAAATTAAAAGAATATAAGGTACTTTGCTCTATAGAAGTTGTTCAAATTCATGGCTTTCGCGATGGATACGTTTTTCTAATCTTTGTGTTAATAATTGACGGCATTTTACGTTATGCCTAGATTATTACGGAATCCATCCGCAGACTCCACGTAATTGCTCTTTATTGTTTAATTCTGCGGCATACATTTAATCTTTCATGAACTCCCAAAATGAGAAACTGGGGAAACTAAAGTCGAGACTAGGAGCTGGTTATGTTATAGATCATCCACGACCAATCTACCTATTTCCAAATCTTCTTTCTGAAAATGTCCTTCCTCTTCGAGAAAAGTGACTCGGAGCACCGTCATGTATATAGTACATTTTTTGAATAATGTCACATTTTCTAATATAGTGTTGAGTTTATTTCCCATAAAATTTCGCCTTTCAATCAAAGGGGTTTGATGAGTGTTTTCATCTCTCCAATAGTGCATACTATGTAGGTTCATCCGTGAAGAAGGTTAATGACAAAAAATGTGGCCATTGATTTTGCAACCATTCGCAATATTGTATAAATTATCTTTTTAAAGGAGAAATGGATGAAGCAGCTATTCTTTGAGGACTTATTTAACTGATTCGTGATTGGCATTCCATACTGAACTTATTTTTCTGGTCCTTATTCTTGGACTATTTTCTATTATGTTCGAAACGCCTTTTCTTTTGTAACAGTACGACGAGTTTCTAGTGACCCCACATTAACTTCGTTTTCTTGAAACAGCCATCTTCTCCCAAACGCCCATGCACGTCAATAAATGTTTTAACGTTAGCAACATGTATTAATCGATATCCCTCTCGTTAGATACGTTAGGCTTCGGAAAAATTTGATCGAGCTTCGCCATAACACACATTCATCTCCCTGTATTCTTCAAAAGTGTAGAGAGCCATTTTTAAAAGCATACGACAATCAACAGGATAATTACGAACACGACAAACTTAAATAAATTATTATTATTATATTTTATATAGTAATAATAATTTCGTAGTCAAACAGGTAAGCGTTTCTCAACGCGTTAAAAATATGATAATTTGCACGTGGGGACCAAAGGTCTAGGACCGGCCTAGTTGGCACCCCTCATCTATACACATAGTCGCGTAAATCAACGTCATAGTGTATATTTATGAATTATCTTAAACATGTTCGCAAATGCATTAAGAAGGGGACATGTATTTGAGTAAAATGCAATAATAAACAATATACATAAGCAACGAATTTAATACTAGACTGGTTACAAGCTTACTATCCTTTATCCGGAGGCGCGAGCGGTAGTTTACTGTTGTATTCGTAAAAGCGCGGATAACTTTTGCCTGAGAGTGTGCGGATGCGTGTATTCTCTATTTTATTAGCTAGCAGTTGTGACTTTCAGTGGTCGACAGATATTCGCAAGCGGCCGGCGGTAGATTACCGTTGTGGGCCCAGGAACGTGATTTCTTTCCAGAAGTCTTCAGAGCAAGATGAAAGTACCGATATCAGATTTCTCTAGGTATATTGCATTTATTTGCCATATTTCAAATTTTTCGTTACTTTGTATCTTATCAGCTAACAGGTTTTAGGTTTTTAACCTCCATGCTACTGACTGCCCTGTTCGTGGGTATGTAAATGACTAAGCTTTACTCAGAAGTTTCATCCACTGAGGACATACGTAATGTCCAGCGTGTGGTTCCTTCAGGCTTAATATAAATGTGGTAAATGTAGTGTGGTTATTTTCCGTTATGTTTCCTTAATCGCTAAGCTAAAACAAGAATCGGAAGTTTTAGTAATTTCTTTCTGCCAAAATTGATGACACCTTTCCGGAGAGGAGCACATCACAAAAAGATTTATTAATACATCACAATATGTTATCTTTGTCAAACAGAAGAGATTCCATCTGTACAAAGTTCTTAAATAAACTTTTTTCAAATAAAGTAAATTGTCAATTCATACTTGAGCGTATGGCTCTTCTTGTCCCTCGAATCGGTTCTAGATATTAAAGCAATGTTATGGCACCATTTACACATGAAACGGGCACCATATATACGTAATACAAAATTGGAGGATATCATCACTTGAACTTTTGCTGGACCATTTATTGATTGAAGATTATTGTATGTACTCTAGTAAATGTAATTATGGAAACCTAGATACTAAGTATATATAATTTTAATTATTGTAACTTACTTATACATATATACACATTATCTTTTTTTGTATTTATCCTGTTTCGCTTTAGCCTTTTGGGTAAATAAATACGATATTATTGTTACTATTATTATTATTGTGGACTTAACACTAAATACATTCAACTTCATTCATTACCATGTGTACTATTGACTATACTGCTATGTTACCAAACAATACAAATGAGGTGTAAAGCTGACCAGTACTTTTAAGTCGAATACTGCACTGTGTAACGTTCAAATATTTTTAATGTCTTCATGGCTTGCTCCTTATAAGCACATACAAAAAAAAATCTAGTCTGCAGAACAGAAGGATGAAGTCTTATCAATCAAATGGGTCGAGAGATTGATATTTACCCGTTATTAATTTGGGCAGACAGTCACTATTTACTTTTAGATGGAATAATTTAGGCATAAAATATATTATAGAGCAGGTAGTAGTTAATAGGTATCGAATTCATAATAGTTGCCATTCTTCAATTCAATTGGGGAAACAACTAATTTTCTTAATCTTTAGTATTTTATGACTGGCTTATTATAACATTCTAACTCATTCAAAGAGGGCCCCAGTTCATATTTTTTATTAAAAATTGGGTAAGAACTATTAGTTATATAAGAACGACATTGTACTTCTCCATTTCAATCTGTGGTGGTGTCCTTAGTTATTTTATTTATTTAAATGTTTAAATTTGTGGCGTTAAAAATGTCTTAAATTATATACTATAATTGAAATGGTTTTAGCCTTGTGACATATTTTATTTGATATAGTTGTAAGTATTTTACAATAATTTCTTGCATTTTTTACATTGACTTTATAATTAATTTTGCATCATATTCATACACTGCATTTACCTCACTACTTCAATTCTGATGTGATTTTTCACGAAATCGATCGCATTTATACTTTTAAACAAAGGACTTGTGAGAAAGGGATCTTCTTTTCATTTTTTTCCATTAAGACCTATGTAAGGTCTTCGCAAAGATTATCGCTTTCTATAATACATGAATTTGTACTTTTTACTTCAGCAAATTATCTATCTAGGTAAATATACAGAATAACCCGTTTTAAATAGAATTACTTTATTTATGCTCCCCTTAGAGCCCGAACATTACTTACGCGTAGCTTAGTATTTTTCTTAATTCTTATTTTAAGAACTTGTAATTTCGCCCCTCCGAGAATAACATACTGGCTTTGTCTCGTGTGATATATCCTAGCGGGGAAAAATAATTAAAACGAATATCTCATTTTAATAATAAATCGTTGCCATAAGTTGTAATTAATTACGACGGCACAGCGGTTGCGGGACCAATTTATAATAATTCCGCTCGTATTTTGGTTCCTTGGGTATTAATTTGAAGTACGAATATAAAGACGTCTCTTTTTCCGCCACGGCGAATAATGTGAGAATATGTAATTTACTGTAAAAAGGAACAATTGATATTGTCGATTAAACGTAAATGTCCCGTATAAACCATAAAATAGGGAGGTAGACGTTTATCATTTTTCTTTGGAATTGATATCATTGATAAAGCTATAGAATGTGAGCTATGGAGCTTAAAACACTTATTCGTGTTTCATTTTGTAGACTATGGTACTGAAATTTTTGTTATTTCCGCTTTCAGCCTATTATTTGTGTATGATGTTTTCATTGAATCTGCAGTAATCTGAAGTTTTTTCTTGTCAAAAACGTTCAGGAACAAAGCCTATTCCATACGACAGAAAAATTACTCATCATTACTCTTATCTAATCGATCCTGTCAGTAGTATAATTAGAGAGGAATAGAATCAAGGCAAACATCGCGTTCCTGTGAGTCGGGATGACTTCATCGCTTATGTAAAACTTGATGAGCTTGATGTTAATTTAATATCTGGTAACACTGGTGAATAAGAGATTTACCCGTGGTTAACAAGGTATACCTATTAAGAAAAACCTAGTAAGTACGATGCAACTTTTATAGCCGACATATTGTCAGCTTGAGTTGTTGAACTGCGCAGGTTAAAATTTAACTTGAGTATCTTGTTTTCCTTATTTTTACTATAATTGTAGAGTATGACACCAGTGCCTGCAATCATTGCAAGCTTTTTCCTTGCATTAAACTAACTACAGAACTTTGAAACGAGTCATCCTCCAGCTTAGTGTTACACTTTGCTATGTATGGGAAGAGACCTTCATAATACGAGGATAGCCTTTTATGTTTTTACAAACGACCACTAGAAAATTTTACGTTTGTTATGTTTAAAGCAGTGACAGCGCAGAAATCGGCCGAATTGTTTGTTTACAGTGAGGCTTTAGACAAAGCAGCTTTCTGAAATTTCACGTGAATTTTCGTTGGATGATTTTTTGCGATGTTAATAAAGAACTAATACAATAGCAATTTCTCGAGTCGCTTCGTTCAAGTTCTGGTAATGGAGCACCATCACAAAAGACTGTTTACAGCTGGCAGGCAGAAGTTCGTCGTGGTCGTGCTTCCGTCCGCAGTGGATCTGGTGAAGGTCGACCAAAATCGGTTACCCTTCCAAAAATATCCATGCTGCACGGAGCATAAACAGAAAGGGCTCGTACAAATTGGTGCAAAGAAGTACTCAAGACATTTCAGGGAGGAACTTCAAAATCCGTATGCAAAATTGCAACAGGTGACAAAACTCGAATATATTCTTACAAACTGGAAACTAAACAACATTCAACTGTTTGGGTGTTCCCAAATGAACCGAATCCGAAAAGTTGTTCGTTTACGAAGCACTTCTAAGAAAATTAATCAATTTTATTTCTTATTTCTTTTCCGTGTGAATAGCGATTTTTATCACCTCAAGAAGTTCTTGAAAACCATACCACCTTCAGAGCGGAAAAAATGTTTTAATTGGTTTGGACACCTGCAGAAGTATATAAACCTTGGCGAATACTTTGAAAAACAATAAAACTATCTTTACTATTTTTTTTTCGCTGTTTTCCGTGTACCATATATGGACCTTGGACATATATGACGGAGTTGGCTTTTAACTTCCTCTAGTTTGCATACATGACATTTTAGCATAACTAATGCAGCTCCCCCATCAGTTCTGCCACTATTTTGAGATTTCTTCTGAGTATCTCCGTTAGCAACAACCTTATCTTTGTTATTTTTATAGAAGTTGGAGTAGCTTAACTTCCTCATCTGTGGACCATGTTAGAGCGTCAGTACTTCAGAAAATACTAAGCATGCAGAAACAGAAGCCAACTTAAAGCAACAATACGCTTATTACTAAGATACGTCTGCTTGAGAAGATATCCACAGGAGGTGGGGGTCTCCAAATGCAGATTTTGTAATGGAGAGTAACAACCGGCCTCTCACACTAACGTGCTACACAAAGTCAGGGAAGTTACTCACCGCTAAGCGCATCTTCAAGAAGAATTCACTATATAAGCTTCTTGTCAAAGAAGCCAACTCCAGATGAAGTAAATGTATAGTTAATATGACCTTTTCTGACTGCATTGTTAAGAACGGAGCCGTTTCCTGGATATTGTCAATAAAAATCGGCCTGTTACATCATGGAGGCTTTAGTTCTCTGTAATTTGTGAGCTTTAAGTTCTACGAGGACAACTTTTTAGAAAAGAGGTATGATTCCCGAAAAAAGGAACACATTTCGGAAATAAAGATATGTATTTTAATAGTAAATATTGGTTCGGTGATTTATAACTTGTTGATAATGTTTCCGTAAGTGTTTTAAACCTATTTTTGGATATCAATAGCAAAGCATCGTTTCTGTATCTCTTTCATTCGATATACAACATATAGTAGTTTCCTCTTGTTTACATATTGAGCGAAAGAAGAAGTTCGCCAATAAAAATATTTTCTTATTAATCAAATTTCTTACATGTGGTGACCGCCTTACGAAGTATATGAGCTTGAATATTTGTTATACACTCACGAATCTTTATGTCTGCATGAATTTGTTACTGGCACTCCCTTGGTGTATGAGGCATAGTTAATTACTTCCAAATATGCAGATGGTGACTCGAGATTATACTGGGTTGGATGGTAGAAATGTAGAACACCTAATTCTGCTACTCCCAGCCTCTTTTACCTCTCGGCCACCGCGTCGGTTTGAGAATTGTAACGCTACAAAATGTAAGCAGTTGCGTTAAGGTGAATGATTTAATTGTCAGAATTATTCAAATAATACTTACTTGAAGTTCGTTCACTACAATAATGTACAATGTAATTTCTTTCGATCCTTACATACGTTTCTATATCATCAGCTTTCACGAAGTTACAATTTCATTTTTACTGTTCCTTGTATTTATTAACAGAGATTCAGTCAAATAGTAAAATAGTATGGACAAGTTTAGAACTCGTAAATAAGTTCAATAAATTATCAAAAGGCAGTTGGAAGTAATGGAAAAGATTTAGTATGCATTGAAGTGTTTGTAGTTTATTCCACCTAATTAAGCTATCATCCTAGGCCTGTACGTGGGATAGCAGAACGTATATAACAGAGTACGGGCCCACATTAAACACGATACTTGCATTAATTAATCTGATAATGGGCTACTGTCAGGAGACATCTTCAATCAGGAGCTCGAAATTAATGGCCAACGTATTGCAATATGAACCCCATCTGTTACCGATACTGCACTTGAAATACATACAACGGCATTGGATTCGCGTTTGAATTACCTTTCCAAAAATTGTTTCGAGCGAAACAGAGCTATTTTCGCGCCAAACTGTCACATTATCACTGTTAAAATTATAAGCCCAGCCATGGGAATGCGTCATAAATTTCGTGCGTTTGTTGCAGATAAATATGTTCGGAAAACGGTCGCGTGTAGGAATTTATTCATATTATCAAACGTGGCTCGGCATACATTTAATATGCTTTTATGCGCGTTCGTTTTATTGCATTTATAATCGAAACTGTGCATCTCGTGCTACGTTAAATAATACTGCTTTATTGTTTCACTCGCATGAAATATGGAAAGCATTTCGCATTTCGCTCACAGAATGAAACTATATACCTGTGCTATTATTATTTATTCTGCATCGAGAAGGTAGCACGCACTTCAGCTAACATTTCTTCGTGCAACTGCAATGTATTGCGTAAGCATTTTAATTTGTGTAATTTGAAGTATTGCATTGTAAGTGTCTAAGAAAATTGTGCAGCTTAAACCGCTCTACTCGCTGTTAAAGATAAAAATATTCAATTCTAAGGAATAGGTGGCAAAATTGGAATGAAAGTAGTTCTTTTCTTTCTTTCACAAAATTCTTTATTGTGAAATTAAGCGACCAGTTTCGTGAAGAAAACCAGAAACACATCCTCAGGCCATAATTAGAAAAAGAGAACCAATTCTCCCATTCATCAATTTACAGATCAGAATTACAGATCATTTTCCTAATTATTAGTAGATAGAGCGAACAATGTGATCTAAAGTACTTGTTCATAATACTGTTGGTAAATATTTTCTCGAAGATTATGCTGAATCCAGCTTATCATATTATTTAAAGTGATATTGTAAATAGTAGTCAAATATTGGCACTAAAAGAAGTGCAGGTAGTAAAGATTTGTGCCATTTCTCTTCCACGTTTAACAATGCCTTCCAATTGATATTGTTCAATACCTGAAATGCATTTGTTCAGTTTGATGTGAGTTGTTGCATCAAGAAGAAACACTCATTCGTGAAAATCGTCGATTGAATTGATATCACGAGAAGCCACTGATTAGGCGATTGTCAAACATGAACATTTACATTCCTCTCAGTTAACTAGGAAATATAAATTAACTATATTTTTTTGCTTCACAAAAACCTAAAACTGCAATTGGATCAATTAAAAGTATGGAAACACCTTTTTTGTCGTTAATATACATTTTACAAGAAAATTGAGGTAGAGGTTGTGCAAGTAATTTTTATCGACATAGCTGACGTAACGATTTTTTTATTCAAATGTTTGTTGGCTATTACGTCATCTGATCTTCCTTTAAATACGATTCTATCCATTTTCTTTTTATCCACTATTAAGCATTACTCCTCTTTTTATCAAGTGATATAAAAGCCCTCTTTAGGTTAAAATAAAAATATCATGAGGGTACATAACATTGTCTCGAGAAAATGCAATTTAAAACATAAAACTAAGATATATCAACTTGGCTATGAAATAACGGAAGGTGTTCTGAGGTAAATAAGTAATTATAAATAACAATGTTATTTACAAAAATTTGGTAGAGTATAAAGCCCTCTTTATGGTGAAATAAAGATATCATGGAGTTATACAGCAATTGTTGTTGAAAGCTAAACTATGATATATCAACTTGGCTATGAAATAGCTGAGATAGGTAAATAATTACAAATAATAATACATTATTATGATTATTTACTAAATTTCCATTGTTACTGCAAATTTCTGTGCAAAACTAGAGCCTGAATTAAGTTACTTTAAGCTTGTTAATTAAGGGCGAAGATAAATCATATTCCCGCTTCCCTAGGATGATCGTTATTGGGAGACATGTTTATCGAATAAATTCTGTAAAATGCAAAGGGGGTATATAAACCGCCACAATATGTTAGGCGTTAATAGAGCGTAGTTCAATGTGAGTGGTTAAACATCGCTAACCATGCCCTAATCGTTATTGTATTAACGATATCTTTAACACTACAGCATATCTGTTTTATGCAGTGTCTATTTCAGGTCAGAGAAGTTTTACGAATTATTTTTTTTCGACAACAAGTGCAAGAACACCATTTAGCCGCTATCTGTTACAACTTTTATATGAAAATTTTTTCTTATAATAAATTACTTTAAGATATTTATGTTTCGTGAGGTAAATCTGGTACTCCCCTCCGCTCTACCAAGTGAATAGGATCTGCAGTTATAAAAGTGTGAGTTATAAACATTATAGTGCTCTTTCTAATAATGAAGTTTTCATAAGAATGGTGTTGGTTTAACGGTACTATACTGTACAACTCATTATCCATCTCTTTTATTACTCTATTAATAGATTGTAAGATCGGTTGCGAAGTAAAGATGATCACACATGAACAAGCAACAGCTACGAGGCATTTTCACATTATGTTTTGCTTCTTATAAACGAATAGCTCATACACTCATACTGTAGCAAATTATAATCAAGCTATTTTTCTTAAAAGCAATTCGTAATTAATAGAGCAGATGTTAGGAAGCAAGCGAGCTTTCTGGCAAATAAAGAAAAAAAAGGAAAGTACGCTCTACCATGAATTCTTGCGGAAGAGACTTCATTAATCTAGGAAAAATCTAATTCGTTGGGGTGACTAAGTGAAACCATTACTTAAGTTGTTAATGATGCTGAAGAATCAAATAACCGAGTGTGATTAATTATTTAAATTAAAAGAAAACGCTCTTCCTCGGTTACGCTTTTTTCAGGCATTATGGTGTACATAACAGAAGGAGAAACCCGTTAAACTCGGGGGAAGACCTGTCTACAACAGTCAATTACGGAAATTTCGTTTACAGACGTAATTACATCGCATTTCAACACGTACCAGCATTTTCTTGTTCATTTTTTCCTTAGCGTTATTTTTGCTAACTGCAACAATATGCAAAATACGTGGACATTTCACGGAAATATTATTCTATGAAGGGCACGATTTAATGTTATGTATGTTTACAAATTAATTTCAAGGTAAGGTACAAGAAGTTTTTACATATCAAGTAGGTGAGTCTAAGTTTATATTGTGCAATTTTTTTATTTAAATTTGCAAGGAAACACCAGCACCTTTCGGTTGCGATAATTTGCTCATAGTAATTGATTATTCCACGACTAAGTACATGGGTACATACTATTCTATCATCAACGCCACCCACACATCTTATCTAGTGTCCTCAGTTTGTTCACCTATAGAAGACAATTGAAGATAAACGAGGTATAAGGAAATCGATAGAAGAAGCAGGTTAGGAGAGTCTATATATCCAAGAACAATCTCAAAAATAAATTGTGCACCAGAAACATCTGGACTGTGTTCCATATGTTCTGCAAAACTAAATCGGGAATCAACGGAACCCCCAAGTCAGTATCAATCTTCTTGAGATAAGTATCACGTAGTGAGTAGGCTGAATTGATACAACTTTCCTCATGTAGGAAACAAACATTTATTGACATTTAGTGATAATTGGTAAAAAGTACACCAGCCACGTAAGCGCGTATTAGCCTGGATAAAGACATCAGTAGATCATTTATAAGCCGTACAAACAAAAGGGGTCCCAAGTGCAACCCTTGTGGTGCTCCAGAAAAAGGGATGTGCTCCAAGGATTTGTAACCGTTGCAAAAAACGTTTAACTAACATAGTGAACTATGTTAGTTAAATAAGAATGTAGAAGTTGCAATAAAAACTTAATTCAAAGGTTGACAGCGTTCTTGCAGATCTAGTTGCTCACTTAGAAATTGACATACAGAGACAAAATTGGTAACCGTGGACCTACCTCGAAGGAGATCATGCCGGTTAGGTAAAATATAAGATAGTGTATTGCAATGCAAACAAGGGTAAGTAACACTTTCAAAAACTTTGGCAGAACATGATAAGATTGATATTGACCTATAGTTACTGACACGAGTTTTGTCATGTTTCTTAAAAACAGGACTAATTTTTGCCCGTTTCCATCGGATTGGAAAAGTACAAGTATCGATTGCCAAATTAATAATATAGGTTAGAGCTGTCGCAAGCGCATATCGAGTTATTCTTCAACATAATAGCGACTAGTTCCTCTACAGTAGTTGGTAATATAGTGAAAGGAGCACAGTTAGAATGAGTAATTTTATGAGAAAAATCATTGCCGCCTATGTGTATTGCTGAAAATTTGGAAGCTAAAGAATCAACTATTTCTAGAGGTGTGTCATTACAAGTATCGTCATCGTATCAGACAGGACCTTAGGTATACGTATAATTAAATGGTGCAGAATATTGTGCATAAGGTTGTCAGTGGCTTTGTTTTTACCTATTAGAAGAGATATATTTAAGCCCTGTACATAAATTTGAAAACACTGTTTGTGTAGCTAATTGCCAAAAAAGTATTGAGATCTCTAATGGGCCCGCGATGTGGGTAATTAGTGGGGAAATGGAACGTCACTGTTGAGCATAGCAGACCGTATTCATCAAGCCAAATTTTAGAGTAAGTTGGCGTTGAGGAGCAAAAGGTTACGATTTGGAAAAACAGGGTTATCGATGTTATAACGTACCAACTCACCAAGGGATTTTTCCGCATGATAAGGCAAAGAAAATAGCATTTTGAGAAGATATGATGGCAAGAACTTACAGGCATGCAATTTTTATAGAAATCATATTGTTTTTTCCCAGTCGACTAGAAAGCTGAATCTTTCATATCTCACTTGACTTATTTTCGGCGCAGTTTATAATATTTACACGCACTCGGCAAGAGAGCCCTTTCTTACTTAAGCTTACACAGTATTACAGGCGATACATAATTTTGTTTACAAGGTCGACACAATCTATCCACCTCAAGATACTGGTCACAAACAAATCAACATTTTGTTCTTCCATAACGTACGCAATATCCTCATAAGTTAAACATGTGGTTTGGTATCCTTGGGAATGACATAGTAGCTCATTTCGTCATTGACGGTGATCTATTCGCGTTCTGCGTAAGACAATCGATCGGCTCATACCGCAAGGGCCGTGTTGCAGTTTGTAAGATAAACTTTTCTGGATCGTCTTGTAGGCGCAGATGGCTATACAGAGCAAAAAAAAGGTCATGAACACCATTGAGCCTAAAAACTAAACAAATTGCAACAAAAAGTTATCGATGTTGTTATGCCACTTAAAAATTCCTGCACGATTCCATACAATCGTAGATTTCTACTTTAAAACTGTGCGCCATTAAGAACTTCGAGAAAGGGGTATGAGGTGCAATTGTAAATACATTCAGCGACAGTCGGGCAGTTCCAAAGGCTACTAACCATTAGTCCCTGAGATATCACATTGTCCCATTCCTCGCTGAACATGCTGTATACTTACAAATGTACAACTACTAAATTATTTGTTGATTATATTTGTGGTGCGTTTCAACTTGATAAACGTTCTCTTGTTACGCTTATCAGAAAATTTTAAAATAAATCTCTTGATTTTTATATCGCGTGCCCACATTTCATTTTTACTGTGCCGTTTGTTTCTTGTCAAGTGAATTATTTCAGGGTAATTTCAGACCCGTTACGTAGGCCAGTTAGCACGCAATTAATATTGTAGGAGAATTTCTGCTATTGTATAATTTATATTATCTAATCACTAAAATGTGCAAATACGTGGACGTTATGTATTCCAAGGCGAAAATGTTGCCATTATTTTCTTAGTTACACAAGCTACTAATTTTTATACCCCCCTCCATGTCTACCTAATATAACGTAATTTACATGCGGATGAGCAGATTGTCGCATGGATAAATTTGTATGGACAAATAACTTCTATAGCAGGTGTGTTTTATATACAGGGTATGTGCATATTTTTCCTGTTAACACTGTATTTGAGGAAAAATTAACTGGTAATGTAGAAAAGAAAAGCCTGTGAATCCTATAGTTTACATGATAAACATACAATGGTAGAGCAATTTTGAAACATGGCCTGTTTTACTTTAACATGGGAATCAACTGTAATGTTTCCATATTTCTACTATAATTTAGACTTGTCGTGAATTCAGGAATTAACTGGCAATTAAATCACATTCAGTTATTACAGATTACTGATATCTGCTGTACTCTGTCTATTTAAGCATTCTATACGCAAGATGTCCTAACCTAGAATTCTGAAATATAAATGAACAATCGAACTAAATGATAATCAAAAGTCCCTCTATTGATTTCCAATGACTTTTGCAGAACTGGGTTTAATATACTTGCAGAGTAGATCCAAGCGTTTCTTAAATCCTGTTTTTTTTTCCTTTTTTCGTTAATGTTCCAAATCCATTCCTTGTAAAACTTCTCTGGTGGTTTTCTTTTTTGCTTCTTTAGATAGATAAGTTCATGTTCTTTGTTCTTTTCAGAATACTTCTTTAACTGTTTTTAACAATTTTAAATGAATGTAATACTTTTTCGTTAATTAAAACTAATTTCTAAATATTTTCTTCGAAAAATATGTCTACTACCGAAATATGTTTATATGTTTGTCTACCTGTGTATCCGTTGTCCCAGGGATGCCAATAATGACGACCATTTCTGACATTATGGATTAATGTGAATTTAAAGCGATGAATTCCAAACAATGTGTGTTGCGTGAGTTTTTTGTGTTGTTACATGTATGTATTAAAAATATAAATTAATGGAAATAGTCCGAGACTTTTGTTAATCCTCACAATGGAGGCTCCAAATTCTGCAAATGTTCAATTAAATTTTGATATTTTGTGTATATTCATTAACGAATTAAAGTGCAAGTCCACATACTTCATCTCAATGACCCAATATAACAGACTATATAAGTAGCGAATAATGTTACTCTCTTTGTTATTTCAAAAGCAATGTTCTGTATATTATTGCGTTTTTGGTTTCTCTTTTTATAAATAAACCAATACAGTAAGAGTTTCATATATCCATTTCTAACAGATATTTATCAATCGCCTACATGTATATATATATCGTAAATATTCGAAACGCGAATACATTCTGGTGTAAATTTTTATGAAATTAAATTACATACTTGGCTTCATCTAGACATGGTATTAAAACGCTTTCCAAACATGCAGCGTATGCAGTATTGAACACCAAACTTCGCCAAATTCAAACACCAGAAATGTTATTTTTTTAAATAATGCCATGTTTCTTCCGTATCTTCTTTATAGAAAATTCATATCTCTAACATTTTGGTATAATGATGCGTATGCCTGATATTGGAGTAACAGATATATTTACAGATAAAGGCGAGTCCTGCATTTGGACATTGCATCCAAGTGATTTCTAGATTAGTTACCAAGGTAACATAAATAAAAGATGCTGACATTGCCGATTTTAAAGCATTGATTCCAAGTTTGAGGTATCTCAAGCCAAAGGCGAACCTTCACTTAAAGAAATTGCATCCAAATGGTTTCTAGTGTTAATATAATGCGGCGACTGACTGACGATCTTAGACTGTTGATCTAAAATTGGTAAAGCGGAGTTAAGTAGTAGATATAATTTGTGTATGAAAAATACACAAAAAAAGCATGGTAAGAGCTAAACAAAAGGAGATAGAGAAAAACCGAAGGTGCGTGATCAGGATGGAAACGTGCAATCTCCAAAACAGAATTATAGATATTCTAGCAGTCAAGAGACACATCTAAAGGAAAATAGAATACGGGTACATAATTTACAAGAGTGAGGGAAAAGGCAGAAGATTTGGTACTGGATTTTACAATAAAGCAAAATTTTACAGGAAGGGTAAAAAATTTGAACCAGTTTCGCACAAATTGGATTACTTACACAACACTACAAACAAAAAGTAAGAATTTATTAATAATGAACGTACATGCACCGAGTGAAAAGAAAGAAGAGCTTTACGAAGAAATGGGAAGATTAATGAATACAGTACCCAAGTAGGACACAGAAATGGTTATGAACAAGGAGAATGCCAAAGTAGAAAGAGGTGACATCCATTGATGTGGAGTAGGGTGTGAGAGTAAACACCAAAATAGCAGCAACCATGATCAGAGACTAATAAATATTGCAGTAGAAATGAAAGTAAAAGTCATCAGTACTCACTTTCCTAGTAAGAATACAAAAGAGCACGGACGATTTCAGGACGCAATCAAACTTTTTTGTATGAGTGAAAGTAAAGGAAATAAGCAGAGAGAGAAGAAAGAAAAAAATAACATGGAAGATCGTAACCGTAACAAAGATATATCGGCAAAAAATATTAGACAAATTCAATACAGCAGAAGACAAGGATAATGTACAAAATAGATGGAAGGGACTAGAAAACACTATAAAGGAAGCAAGGAAGCAACAAAAAGCATTCATCAAATCACATAAGGAAAAAGGGTGGTTGGATCACGAATGTAAAATGGAATTACGGACGAATTATTGGAAGCGAACAAAGAAGTGGACGAACCAAAATGCCAGGAACAGAGAATAAAGATTAAAAGATTACGTACCTAGACGACAGAAAAGACAACCTATTAAGAACAAGATAAAGGCAACGGAGAAGAAATAGAAAAGAAAGAAGTAACTTCTAGAGAGATGCTAAAGAAATTCGGAAAGGTTGTAACCCACTATAGAAACAAAAACCTAACATGGATTGACCTAATGTAATTCATTTTTAGTTATCATTTAAAGAATGTGTCATTTAGTAATTACCTTCCTGGTGATCAGCCTGTACATCCGATGATAAAAACAATTTACTGATATCGGCATCCAATCTCAACCAAAATTTTATTGCTAAATTTGAAAGCATTTAATGCAGGAATACTTCCTTTGTGCGATTTTTTAACAGAAATGGTTGTTATTAATTTTCTGGCTAATTAAGCTATTAATCGATCCTTGCAATAGTAGAGGTTTGCAAATATTTCAACAAATTATGTGATTAGGATATCTTTAATTAGATACTCTCAATTGTATATGTTTCTACGTCATCCGTTAATTTTAACACTACACAACATATAATTCAGTTTTTGAGCCACCGCTTCATTATACTAGTAGTCTGTCTTGTTTCCCTGTATACAAATTCAAGAATCAACTTCTTAAACTGTATCAAGAACGCTGAGACTTGTAAAACCGGAAACGTTCCAGAAAACTTTGTATTCAAATAAATAACTAACAAAGTACTATATGATTCAAATTACAGATCAAGTTATAGTTCTATCACAACAAATAAAGTGATGATCGCAGAATAGAAATCAAATTGACCTCTATTCTGCGTGCTTCGTGCGAAGATCATCTCAACAGCAAATATACTGCTTACTAAAAATCGACAAGTATAAACGAATCACCTAAAGGAAATAGCAGTTATTAGCAAAACAAGTAAAAATAATAGAAGATAGTAATAAGAACGTAGAATGAATATACTAATTAGGAATAATTTGTACTTTTAGAATTGCTATTTGACAGGTTGACAATTGTTGTGATTATGTTGTCTAGCAACGATTTTTTTAAGGAACCCGGTGTCACAGAAGATAATTTTGCGCTTCTTCCTAGTAAATAAAACACCAGAACCTTGATTGCTGCATATCCTATTATTTTTTAAGTTAGAGTGCAACACGCGGTATCATTAGATTCGCTTTTCTATTATCCTTACAAGGTAGAAATGTATGGGACATTCTATCTAAGGTACTAAAGTTGGAGAATGAATTTAAAAGCTTACAAATTGGTTGTGTTTAATTACATTCTCGTATTTTAAAACGTCTCTTTGCGCTATTCACATGACCACTGCGACAGCATTTCCACTCCATCTAGTATGTTAATGCGATAATTTACTTTTTGTCCGTTTAGTCTTTGAAAATGTCAGAGAGTTCAAATTACTATTTGCATTTTAATAAAGCAACCTGTCAACGGAAGGAAGTAGAAATAAAATGGTCACCTCACAGTTCGCTAAATATTCATACGAGAAAATTAGATATAACAATTGTCTAACGGCGCTGAAACTAAAGATGCATTGTTTTCAGCATACGAGCGCTGCAATTGTTCCTGCAACCGTCATTTGCAGGAGGAACGGTTCTTTTGTTCGCGTTAATTGAATCCGCAGACGATTGTTTAGCTGAGCTCTGTCGAATTGTATAAACGTTACCTACAATCGAAATCAATTAGTCCTAAACCGAGTAGGTTTCTTCGTATATCCGTGCATATCTGTGTTGTACTGAATGCGCACGTAGTTCGGCTTCTCAGTGATTGTTTCCGTTTATAGTATTTATATGTTACAAATACTTGGTCATTCGAGTGCTTCCCACGCGTCAAAAGATCCACTCTATTCAAACTGGTTAACGTAATTTGCAGCCAGCCGCAGATTTTACCATTTACGAAATTTCAATTAAGACTTCTTAGTATAGTTTAGCAAATTGATGCTATTATTTAATCTCATCTGTGGTATAACTAAATAAATAAATTATAGTAGATGATAGCAATTCACGACCTACGTTATACAATGGCCTGCGATTAACATAAATGTGAATTTAACAGATTTTAATTTGAAAAATATGCGTCGTCTTCATTATATAAAGAGCCAGATTTTAAACTGAAGATAAACTTTGTTGTTACGTCTATGTTTAATACATATACCGACTAATAATGTTAATGTTCCGCGAATGGTTATTGCATATTAATTTGTCTCAGCGGGAACTGCAACAATTATATGGGAAAGCTTAAATCTATATTCAGTGATGGCAGTTGAGCAAATACCTAATGGCCGAGTAGATAAAAAGCGAATATTTATCCAAACTAATTTTATACGATCAAGAACGGGTGTAATGGATGCACTCCTCTAATGGCCTTGTTTCTATACAACATAAAACTTAAAAATATTAACAGTTACTGTTCCGCCTGCGCCCATAGGATGTTTTAATGTGTTCACCTTCAACATTCGGTAAATTTGGAGTAAAAAAACTGCGGAAAATCTTGCTCTGAGGGTTGTGAAGCTGAGAGTTTAGCCGCTAGACGCTGCGCCACCGGTCCTACAAATACTACAGAATGTGATAAGTTCTAGGTTTTCCCTGATTCCTTAGTGTTCTAATTTTGCTTGACTCCAGCGATGAAGCGCAAGAGTTGGATGCGATTCATTTAGCTAGAAAGACCTCGTCAAATTTCCAGGAGCATAAACATAACCAGGAATCAATAGACAGTGAACAGTAGAGCAAGCTAATGATTTGAGATATGATGATGTATTATACCAATTTACAAGAAAACTATCCGAATTTTTTTTTTTAGACAATAGACACACAAAAAATTAGAACAGTAACTTAACACTACGATTTGTCCAGGGAGGTCCGCACTAGTAGTGTAAAAAATTGAACACTATATCTAGTGCAAAAGTAACACTACTATAAATAGAATATTTACACTACAAAGTGTGGAATTTTGCAATACAAACGTATTGTATATTTATTGTAACAGTATCACTAGCGGGTTGAAGGCAAACTATTGTTTTGTAATTGATGTATTGACCTGTGAAGTACAATTTACATAATCACATTAGAATTTTCAATTTTATAATATTCGTATATTACATTTACAGAATTCAAATAGCTTAATCTTGTTATTTAAATCTTAGCATATTAATGATTTACATTGTGAATCTTATATTCTTAAAAATAGTCTAGCTAATTCACTTTTAGGAAGTAGTAAAAGTCACCAATTACTTTCATTAATCTACTCCGCAGTCAAAATTTTTGTTAAAATCATACGTAATCATTAAACATTGTCAATATTTGGATTAAATCGTCGAAATCTATGACGTTATTTGTATCAAGACATGCAATCATCGATTTTTACACACACTTTAATCAACGCCATCAAGGAGATTGATTGTAAGTACATTTATACATATATTTTTTCGAGAGATTCTTCACAAAAAAAAAAAAAACTGGAAATTTACTATTCAAATGTTTTCTTATCGCTATCTCGTAATATCTCAGTATTTTACATACATAGGTCTGTGCAACAACATGGATATTTTAATCTGCCTTTAGAATGTTGTAATCTTGTAGTAGTAGCTGTACATTCAATTCAGCATAAAGCCCGTCAAATATTCGTGGTACCGATTTCGAAACATTGACTTACACCTCTCACAGTAACATTTTCCGTAGTTTTCCTTATCCCAAAGTTGGCAAGATCAACATCATATTATTATTAAAACTAGCCTTCAAATTTGGCGAGACCCTTATTTTTTATTGCGTTTATATTTTACACCTAAGCCCTTAAAATTCCCTGCACTTAGCTATGTGTTTTTTAGCTAAGTTACTCTTTTGCGTAAAATACTAGAACTGCTACTACCCCTCCGTAAAGTGTAAAAAGATCACTTGAAGTATTATCACTGTCACCAATTAAAGTTAGTTGACACTTACTTGTTCAAATAATTAGTTTGGGAAAAACAGTCTCTTTAAGGCTTACTCTGAAGACGGCAAGAGGTACACTGCTGAAACGTCTAATAATACTAAGCTCTCAAGCGATGCAAGTATGCAGCTCGAACAACAACTCGACTATTACTGTATGGACTGTACTTTGTACAGTGCGTCTCGTATTTCACGTAACAGTCACAGTCTTCATGGAGAAAGAAATACCTGAAAGTTACTAACAACCAAGTATAGAAAACCTAACGGAAAGTTGCCCTATTTTTTAGCAGAAGCTACTAAGTATTTCGTGGCCTTTCCAAGTCAATTTAACACGAGAACCTTTCTACAAACGCTGTGTATGAGGTCCGCACAGATTTTAGATTTAATATGTCCATCAGCATTATTCGTATCACAAATTTTTACTTTCAGACTAATTCTGCATATTTTTTTGATAAAATGTCATTTTATCCAATATGCTTGTTATTAGAGTATATTTGTTTAATCAAAATATTTATCAGAAACTAATTTACTACCATATTAATTTATTTTTGTTGTAGAGATCTGCTGTTCTAAAATTGAAAACAGATTTCTTCAAATTTTAAGCTTTTCTAGGAGCTATTAGTCAATTAATTAAGTCGCCTCTTAAATGTGCACGACGCTAAACGTTTTATCCATCGGAACACTGTGTTCCATCAGCTTACACTTTACGCAAAAGCCTTAACGTACCTCAGGAAGAAATATTTACAATTTAGAATGTCTTGTAAACATGTAGAAATGTGAAACTTGACAGATTCATTAAGCATTTGTTGACATCCTTTTTAATGACTTGCAATTCTAAGTGCTATTTTTAAATAATTTTTATGCTTTATTAAATCTAATTAAATCAAACTATTACTTCGTTTATTTATCTTATTAGATTAATAAAATTAATAAAATTGCTGTATGAAAACATCTTCTAATTATTTGGTACTGCATGAAGTAATTTTCTTGTAAAAATAAAATGAACTTGCTTGAATACTTCAATTACACGTTATTCAGATGATGTTTTCTATTATATGTCTAAATAAACCATAGTTATCTCGCGACCCTCACTATTGTAGTGGAAAAATCCAGGAATCTATAGAAATCTTCGAACATCTCCATAATTTAAATCCTAACTGATTAAACCTCCTAGCAACCGTCAAAGTTCATTGATCCATAACTTTCAACATTGACCCGCTTCCAGTGCCTCTGCAGGGAGAATATTGAGAAGAAGACGAGAGAACTTGGTAAGCTATAACAAAGACTGGTAAGACTTATTTGTTCTTTGTTCTTTTTACTTAAATACAATCATGTTATTCTTAAATTTCTTATTATCAAATATCATATTGCTTCCCCTTCTGCCAGATAGATTTTCATGTACACTTAGAGCTGTCATTCATCTTAACTCCATTTTATTGGAATACTCTAGTTCCACCTTATCATCAAGTCAAAATAACTCATCCACATAACTACCACGACAAAGCCGAAAATTTGATTCCCTAATTTCTAAACCATCCCATGTTTCCCAGTCATGTGACACGCTCTCATAAACCTTTCTAGTCGACCTCTACCTTCTGATGAAGTTACTGCTTTAATTCGCTTTGGAACATCCAAATTTCTCGCACATGCCAAACCTCTCAAATCAATCCTTCCTAAACCGCTAGCCGGAAATTCAACGCTAAAATTGCTGTATTAAGGGCTGATAAGGGAAATGCTACTGGACAGCGAAGATTATGAGCAGAAAGTTCTTTCTTTACTGCAAGACGGTCTCTACCTAATCCCCGAATTGAGCTTTGCATCACTAAATTCATTAAAACGATATTTATCCTTACCGATACCCAGGGCTCACGTCACAAACCAAATATCCCCTTCTATCCTGTTGTCGCCACTATCAATAATCCTACCTAGTATCTTTCCAGCGTTCTAAAATCTTAGGCTGGACGGTGACCGTTTCATTAAAAATTTCCAACATTTCGTTAAACGAGTAGATTCTGGTAATTTACTTGTCAGCTTTGATGTCGATTCTTTATTTATCAAAGTTCCTATACCGGATACTGTGTACATTATTAGAGAGTTCCTCATCTCCAGTGACCAACCAGATGTTCTGGCTAACTTGGTTCAAACTCGTCTTTCTTTTACCATTCCAGTTTCATGGTAAATACTGTAAGCAAACCCCAGGTTCAGCTATGGCATCTGCTCTGTTTCTCGTTATCACCAGTATCTTTATGGAAGTATTCGAACAACAAGCCTTATTATATGAAAATCTGAAGCCAAAGTGTTACTACAGGTACTTGGTGACAACTTTGCCATCTGGCCTCACGACTCTGTAAACAATGTTCTATAGTTTTGGAATTCCTTACATAGTTCCATACGCTTCACCATGGAGGTCGAATCAAAATCCCTTATCTAAATGGCCATTCACAAATTTGAACTTAAATTGTTTCCTCAAGAACTGAACCACGTCACCGAAATCCGCAATAATTATTCTAGAAAAGATATTCAAGCTACTATTAACCACTGCATCAACGCTTCTCCACAGCAATTCCTCTCATCTAATCTTAATTTCTGTAAGCAAACGTTCAAGGTGTCACCGGTAACATCAACAAAGTCTTCTTCAGGAATATAAAAACCTAATTTCAAACTCTCAAATTTCTTTTCCATCAGAGACCGCATTCATCTAGAAGAAGAAAATTCCATATTCGTGCGATAGTGTGTATGGCAGCGTTATACGAAGTTGGTGCGAGGCTGAGCATAAACTGGAAACTGGCCACCAAATCCAACTCACCCCTATTTGCATATTGTTTCCCAACCCTCACTATTATTGTAGAAAAATCAGTGAATCTATAGAGATCCAAACAACTTAAATCGCGGCAATGGATGCCCCTTACATCATATGTGGAATCGTAATAAGCCCTATATAAACCCCTTCGGGACGAACAGTCCGCAATCAGTGTGCAGTAACAACCCTGAAGATGTTCCATAAAGCGTAAGGACGAAGCTACTACAATGGTGCGGTTTCAAACCGGAAACACAAAGTATAGTGTTATGGACGACCGCGGAAACCTAGTAAGAGAAAAATATATTTCGATGGTACTTTTATTTCTGCTTATTATTTACTTTCCAAAGAATGATTTCCTAGAACTCGGATATCAAACACCTAATTTGTTTGTCATTTCACCATGTTTTCATATTGATTGGTTGTGATAGTGTCTAAAAGATACGTTTATTTTTCCTCTTAAATCAAATAAATTATCGCTATGTAGAGTAAGACTACTTAAAATGTAGTAACTGGTCACCCGTTCCACTCACATTATAAGATCGCCATATTGCAGTGGGTATTCAGTAGGTAATGAATCGCATCTGAGTTAATTTAGTTCGGAGACGGTAGCTAGATGGTACCGTAGCGCGACTTTGCGCGTAAATACGCCATCACTCAACGTCCATCAAGCTGTCAGAAAGTGCGACTCGCACGCACAACCATCTCTTTACTTGCAAAGCTTAATACATCACCTCTCGGGGATATTGCTTCTGTCTGCGATGTTGGCTGCACTTACTACTCTTTACCGATAAATTGTTTTCCATACTTTGACAAGCGGAAAACTGAGCTGCTACCATTATTACGCGGGTTGTGATTGATTTACCGACATTCCGCATGTGTCTTCAAACGATGTACTCGAATTTACTATTGTGACTTTCCTTTTCCGTTTAAATAATAGCTCCGCATTCATCTTCCTCTGCGTAACGTTATTCTTTTATATTTGTGACATATTTGGCAAATGGGAAACTCCAACGTTCATTTTTCTTTTGGGCAAAGGTAAAATTGTCCCTATCAATAATTTAGTATTTCTGTATATTACGGTATAGAACAAATAGCCAACAATTCGTCATTGTCAGCCTATCATATATCTTCAATTCACTATATAAATAATTAAATATTTGGTTGATTAGTTACGGTTAAAGATAATGTGTCCAAAAGCGTTTTGTTCCGACTAAATAACGTGCATTAATAATTATTCGCTTTGATTATTGATAAAAAACGACTGTGAAGTAACAGTAGGTTGAACAATGTAGGTACCAAAACGATTTGGAAAGAGTGTAAATTAATGTTTCATAAAATACTTCATATGTCGTGTCTACTATTTTAAGTAAATTACACCTTCCGGATCAAGCGATTTGCGTTTTATTGCACTGTGCTTATGCGACTACCGTTCACCATACCATACCGTTGATCTTATAAATTTGCTTATAAGTGTTTGACAAAAATGGGTTATATTGAACGTTAGCCGAGACAAAAAGATATGCAGATGTATCCGGAAATGTTTCCATCAAACAGGAACTTAATTGTAACTTCAATGAACTGAAATGATGGATGCCTATTTTATTGTAATTGACAGGGAGTAGATGGTGTAATGTGGACACCTTAAGAGCTATCACCTAATAAAAAATGTTTGATAACGATTAAGGTCGTCGTTCGTTTTCATTTTGACCTATATAATACATGTCTGAAGTAGGTAAAAAGGTTCATTTATGAGGTATTTGAAAATACGATGAACTCCTACCTTTCATGTCATAACACAATTGGCAAAGTAAGTTAGAAGTACTTTTCTTAAATAATATTTACATTACATATAGGTACTTATCAAAGTTGCATTACAACATATGCGTTGCGAACAAATTACCGCCATTTACGAAGTACCAACAAAGCAACGTAATTTTGCAAGAAGCTTTGTAGTTAAAGTGAAATGCAGTAAGTCTCCTTTCGTCACCGATTTAAGGATTATTTGAAAATTTAATAAGACCCACTTTGCCTTTCCTTCCCTGGCGTAATAAAAGTAAGTCTAGCACATTTACCGTTCAAGGGTATAAGTAAAAATATCAAACATATTAAAAAAAAACATTGCTATATATTTCAAGATTTTGAAAAATGTAACCAGGATCACCAGGTTTTTATTTTTCAGGCTTAAAATATGTACTTTTAACAAAAAATTGTGAAGGTTGTATATATTAGTTAATATTTGAAAATGATAATCGGTAAGATTTTGTTTATGTTTTAGCTTAAGACAATATCGATAATAATGCTATAGGTTCCCTATCTTCCTTTTTTTTTTGATTTTCTACACTTCCCTCAATTTTCTTTTCTTCTTGTTCAATATTTCAATATTTTCCATCTGTGCATTCATTTGGCTCCAGGTAATTACAACTGTTGCGATAAATAATCCAAAAGTAAATGAACCTACATGTACGTAATGAAAATTATGTAGGTATCCTTTAATTAAATACTTGTGATGAAAACTTCTGGTTTCCTGCACTTATATCACTTATTTACTATGTGGTCTCAAGGGCACGGATTATTTTTGACATTATCTCCACGAATGAAACCAAATTTACAAGAAATGGTCTGCTTAATCGACATAACTCTCATAACCGGGAAATTCTATTTAACTTTTTTTATTGCGTCGGCTACTGGAGCGTAATTGTCGTTAATAGTTTTTAAATCTTCTGTAACTTGAGGATTTTGGAATTATATTTGACATAGCTGTATTACAGCTGCTTCTTTAGCGTCCAGTTGTAAAATCACTAATTTGATCTTTTCAAAATGCTTAAAATAACAGAATGCTGCTTCTAACCATGTACCATGAATTTTTTTTAATGCCTGCAGTTTCACCTATAGTTAGCCACAACCGTTCATTTTTTACTGCGGTTTTTAAATAATTCTCAATCTTCTAGCACACTGACGGCAACTATCTACGTAGCGTATGCGGACTTGGTAGTTCCCACGTTGGACTGTATTTCTTCCAAAACTGACGAAACATTATATATATACATTATATGTATACTGCACGCACTATACATATGCTACCATCATCGTTAAATCACATAGAAATTCCTTATACGGTCTCTTTTCGGCTTTTTAAAATTTGTGTGTTGTGCCATTTACATGGTTTCTACACATGTATGATTTCCAACATAATAAACCTTTATCGCAAATTAAACACCTGATTTCTTTACTATTATACATTAAGTCTGGAAACTGCAATAAATACGTGTTTACCATGTTGGCAAACAGACAAGTCGATGTATTTCTATCCATTTTCAACATTCTTAATGCTTTCCGTTCATCAATTTCGCACTACGACATGTATTACACATAGCACCACTGGAAGCCAAGCGAGAATGTTGCGCTCTAGATATTATTTTAGATAAAATGCTTATACAAAAAATTGTCAATAATTCAAAATTAAACTTGAATACAAAACTTAGTCGGAATTGTGGATGTTATATTTTCATGTTCTTATTTTAATCTATTTACAGAAATTCAAAAACTGAGAGTGTATGGCAGTGTTCATGGTCTCGTCAATATTGATCTGATAAACGTTATCGTCACTCGATATCTTCCAACTGCCTTTAATTTACATTTATGGTAATCAAAGAAGAAAGAACTAAATTAAATGTTAGTTTGGAAAACCTCTTCTATTGATATGCATGGATCTTCTTTGAGTAAAATTATTTTGCACAATTGCATGCTTAAACTGGTAAAGAAGCTGGATATTAAGAAAACAAAGAAACGGTGCAATGAAAATGATATAGCTACAGTTTTGGCAATTGATCAATAACAGGCACTCCGAAATTATCTTTAAAGAAAGTTTCACAAAGATTGTAAATAAGTAAAAGTCATTTATAAAGAATTTATAAAGAAAACAAAGATTTGCTATTTCACAACAATAAAACATGCCCTTGAAAATGGAGATGAAGAGAAGCGATTGGACTTTTGTTTGGATAGAAGTTTTCACGGAATATTCTTGTTTATTTTTGAAACAGCCAACACTAACGGTCATGTTTCACACAAAGTAGTCGTATTTGGGTTGTTGAAAATCTAAACTGTTATTCATAAACAAAATCAAACTTTTTCAAAAAGTAAAGGTTTGGTATGGACTTTTAATAAAATCGTTGGTCCATTTTTTATTAAAGAAAACATAAATCAACAGTAACGCTATGCTATATTTTTCGCTTGTAAGACAGGTGCCTTGCCAGTAATTTGTCAACAACTGCGGTACAAGAAGTGTGGGACGAACTTCTTGTACGGCAGTTGTTGACAAATTACTTCGGACAACGATGGATAAAAAGATTTGATCTAATTAATTTTCCTGCTAGACCTCTTGGTCTCATACCGAATTGAGAGCCCGAACGCAGGCCGCGGTGGATATCAGCAACAATTCGCAGAGTCGGTGTGGAAGTTGGAGGAAACTATTATATATAACAATAGCTTTCAAGAACACAGTTACTATGTTTATGAGTTCGTTATTATTGGCAATCAAAAGTACAAAATACAGTGCACCATCCGTACTATTGTCTAAAACAATAAATAACAGAACTTCTCTCTCGAAGTATTTGGTACGGTTTCCTAATTTAGCCTGTACATCTGACTTCTTTTTTTTTCACGGCAAACTTGAAAAGAAGAATTTTTCATAAAGAATCGTTTTTCTTGGTAAAATTAATAAAAACATTTTTCACATATTACCTTTTTTGTATTTTCATTTATATTTTTATTTATTTTCTTCATAAATGTTTACATGCTGAAAACCAAATGACAGTGTTCTGCAATGGTGTAATTATTAATAAATATAATTGATATTATAACTACTACCATAAATATGTGTACCAGCGCTATAGGCTACAGAAACCCTTGGCTTCGATCTTCGTTAATATTGGCTTTCACTTTTTTTTGGTCCTTTGCTATTTCATCCCAATTGTTTATACCTATCTCCTATTATATAAGCTTCCATTTCCTTAATCCAGTTTTTCTTTGGTCTTCCTTTTTTTCTTTTCGAGCCTTCTTCGTCATTTAACACTTTTCACTCATCCTTCTTCAACGTTTCTAGTACTGCCATCCCAAGAGTTGACGTTTTTAGGGATCTTGGAGTTTTATTTGATTTCCAGCTCTCGTTTTCTCCATATATTGATGCCATGACTTTTGCTGCATCTACACCGCTCGGATTTTTGTTTAGAACCTACAAGAATTTTTATAACAGTTGCGCCTTGAAGTCTGTCTACTACTCACTTGTCCGCTCGAGTGAAATATGCGTCAATTTTTTGGTACCCATATTATCACTACCACCAATTATTAATTGGGCGAGTCCAGAAGAGATTTCTTAAATATCTTTCGTATAAGTCTGATGGCATTTATTCTCCTCGTGGTACAGATTATACCAATTTACTCTGCAGACATGATTTCGACTCGCTGTCACATCGCAGAGATGCAGCTAGCGCGAAATTTCTTATTAAATTAGTAAACCAACATATTGATTCCCCGCGTTTACTATTTCAGGTTTACTTTATCATACCCCATTACAGTCATAGATCTGCAGACACTTTTTTAACCCCTACGGCACGTACTAACATATTATTAAAAGCACCACTAACGCATATGCCCAGAAATGCTAACGACTTATACAGTGACCCTTTTTTTCATGCATGAGAGTTTTTCTTTTTTTCCATTCATCATTGTACTTTTCTTTTTCTTTTTTCCACCGTAATGCTTTTATTTTCTGTTAGGCATTAGGAAGTATTAGTAATACAACTTTCTCTAGTTTACATTATTTTGTATAATTTTTGATATATATATATGTATATCAAATATTGTATACTGTATTTAATTTCGTTTGTTTTCATATTTTGCCCTGTCACTGGATTTTTTTTGTATCTGGTGGGCAATAAAGTTTATTATTATTATTACTATTATTATTATTATTATTATCGTTGGTGCTCAAACTTTTTGTGTTATTCTCTGTTTTTTGTACAGGTCTATTACTTCTACGTTTCTGCGTATTCCCATTTACCTTCCGCTGTTCTTATTCCTGCAGACATTTCCTCAAAATTTCCCATGTATTTAAAACACACAAAACGAAAGTTGGGAGTGTAGCGTTTCATCGCTGCTGGATCGTTTTCTAGTGGTCAAGACTAACTTGCATATCTTCAAAGTTGGATAGCATTTTAAAGAACTACATAAGCTACATTCTTATTGCAGGGTACTCTTTTTTTAATTTTCCTAAATATCTTGAAACGTATCCATTTTAGACGCGTAATGAATATGATTTTTAAAATTTTTTCCTAACAGCAATTTGATAATAAAGAGAAAAATCGATAGCTGTAATTAAACAAATTAAGTTTTGACACTTTGCCCATTTGATACATCGACCGATGCAGTTCCTGGTGGGACAGGTTGTGGTGTGATAGGCACTGGTGCTTACCTACATCGACTATGCACATTACTATTACACTATTTACGTTTAAGGGTATAATAAAGTGTTTGCACAACTATAAATAGCTTCACAAGTAATAGTTTGGTGTAATGTAACTACAATTACAAATACATGCCTCCAAATATACTTGCAGAACGTAAAACAAGTCGTAAAAAGGACTTAGCAGATACAATCAAACGCACACAATAACTGAGATCAATACTTTTCCATAAAACGAATATGAATCATTAGGAACAACAAAAAGTACATCACCACATATATTATTTATGTATTGATTCACTATAATATGAATGCTCTTCTCTTCTGGCATATGCACTGCTGTAAATAACGAAATAATTAAAACTTACAAAGCGCCGAGCTCTTGTTCACTGTACCTTACATTGATATAAAGACAACAAGGCGATCCTCGTTCTTATCAAGGAAAGCTGTTTGCCTTCTGCGTGATAATATTTACCAAAACGACAGCTGCGCTCAATCCAACAGCATTACTACAAAGAAATACGTTCGTCAAACAATTTGCCTACATTTTAGCAGTTGCTTACATGTTTAACCAGCGAGTCCTCTGATCCTATAACAAGCCCCTAGTGACCCCTACAGCAGTAGTCCGCCGTTTCATTCATCTTGCTAATTACGGGACAAAATTACGTCATCTGCCATTTATCAAACAGAAGTCATGAGAAGCACGATCGAACTAGTTTTAATTAATTCTTCGCCCCAGGTGGTAGAGGTAAATATTGCCCTCGTATGCTTCAACTAGCCCCAGTTTCCATGCGATCGCTGGGTTGGTGCATACGCATTCCCCGCAGCTTTGTGTTTTGATTGCAACGGTGTTTCTGCACATGCATTATTCTGCCGTTATTTTGATTGTTTATGCTATATCTAACGGCTAGCGATGATCATTTCAAATTAATCGCTGCACGGCTTTTTCGCGAACGAATATTTCAAATGTTACCAGAATTTTGCGAACGCATAATGAAATTCAACGAGCGGATTATTAAAATTTGATTTGTAATTATTCCGATGCCTACGCATACATTCATGCAGTCTACTCGCTCATTTGTTTACGTGGTACATAAGCAGCAACATATACATATGATTAAAGCGGAATTATTTAGTACGGTCTACGCGCTGTAGAATATTCATAATGACACTAGTTAGAAATAATTTATCTATCTTTCAAGTATCGCTGTAAATATGGGCGCGTTATAATCACAAATCTGTACGAATGCGGCGGTGTGTATGAAACAATAAATGTTAATGTAAATTGAAATTTATAGCTCTTCATGCCTCAATTAGGTATGCATGTGCATTAATATTCCGATACGTATGGTAATAATAATCATAAGGAAACATACCTATTACATTATTAATTGTGAGAGGTTTAAAAACAACACCAGTACAATCTTTATCGATGGAAATTTTCTTGTATGTAAAGAAAAGACAATCCACACCATTTACATGCCTTTGTAGTTTGAACAAAGGCATTGCAGTCCATATAAGGGAAACTTTATTTTAAAGCGTGGTTTTACCCTTCAATCCACTAGTAAAATACATATAATACCACTTCACTCCCTTAAAGAAGAATTCCTACGCCACGTGAGAACAATGTAAGTACTAAAAAAGTTACAAATATTTGTTTTTGCTTATCAATGGTACAAACTCAGTAGGTTTGTGTACATTCCATATTACAACAACTATATATTCAAAAACCACATTTTGGAACATTAATCTAATTGTCCACATTTCACAAATCAGAGAATGCCTAGAAACAAGAAACGGATTCACTTACGACAAAAGCCATGTGAGAAGAGAAAGAATACTAGCTCACGGGTAGTTGTCTATCTGGCTTCCAGCGTGTTTTCTGCACCTAACATCGTTATTTGTTCGGTGGTTTATGTCGCTTCCCTTCGAAACGACTGGCCAAGCATTTCTTGGCGCCCTCTATTACCAAGAAATACACGTTTGTTGTTTAGAAGGCAGCGACAAAAGTCGGATACTGTTCCTTATTTGTAAATGATTCCTGAAGACCTACCATGATGTACAACAGCGATGTTAGGTGGAGAAGACACACTCGGAGCCACGCTGATGACACGGATAGGCAGAAACATGTGCATGGGATAGTGTTTTTTCTCTTCTCATGTTGCTTTTGCCGTGAATGATTCCATTAATACCAGGAGGAAGATATATTAGCATTATTTTTTGGTTAGAAACGTAAATTATGAGAACATTAGAAATTATGATATGATGAGGTCTTTCAACTGGTGACCAAGAATTAGTTTAGGTACATTCTTGGGAGAGTCTCTTGTAGAAGCGGAAGGAAGCAAAGACAGCATAAAATTTTAGTCTCTTCGTTTGTTTCCTATGGTTTCTGGTCCATTATATGTAAGCTGTTAAGGCTTTGTTACTGTTAGCCATGTAAAGAGAAAACGCAGTTAACCATCTCCCAACATGCAAATGATGACTTCAAGTGTGTGGTAAAGCCGCGGAAACTGGCACAATCCATGGTCAGGTCGGAAATCCTCCACTGTACAATTGAATTTAATTTTATAATAATTATCATAAAATAAACACTGAATCCAAAAGAGCTAATTACTAAATTACAATTATACCAACGGTATAATACGTATGTATAAGGATTTTCAATTACTGATTTATCCTTCGTTTTAGAGAAAAGTATTTAGAATAAAAGGTATCTAAGTCATAGTAGTGCATAACCTAATAATATTTGCAATTCTACCGAGTGTTAAGAAAGTAAATCACGTACTCGAATACTGTGGCACTAGAACACTGAAACACTTCACTATTACCCTCTAGCACAAACACTTCACTGGCACTGAACGTACGTTTCGATAGCTAAGCTATCATCTTCAGCAGCAATACTGAACTCAGTTCAGTGTTTCAGGTAAGAAAGTAGATAAATGTGTACCCTTAGGAAGTTAAAATTAAATAATTTAGGAAGTTAAAGTTAAATAAATGTTCAATTGGTTAGCAGACAGCCACATAGTATTATGTTAATGAAACTATCTCTATCATGCCGCTGCATGATCTATATGTTTATAAAATGTTGAATTTCGTTTTGAAAAACACGCTTCTTATGTCATTTTCATCTGAATACGACGGCGTCATTAATATGGTTGTTTTATAGAGTGTAGTTATCTGTTAACGTAGAAACAGAAAAGGAAATAATAATATAAGGGTGTATCGTTTAAAATGGCTGGGTACGCATTTACCTGTCTTTTAGATACTCTGTACCAAACCTAAACCGTTTTTAGGTTGTGCATCATTTCATTCTAAATAACTTTTAAAATATTTTTCTCCAAAATAAAAAGTAAAGCGTTAATCGCAAACGTCACTTCGTTGATGCACTTGAACAAAACAAGTACTTGTACTGTAAGGAATAAAAACGTGTTTTTAACCAAGTTATTGAAGACTGCGTTGCATTTTGAATCAAAATGTTCCATTCCAGTTTTTTTTATTGTCTTCATTTTGTCATGAACATGTTTCAATGTTTAGTAACTGGAACAGGACTTGAAGTCTAATAAAAATGCTAATGCCAAAAACCAATTTTCATATTTTGATACAACAGTCTAGAAGGATCTAGTTCATTGTTAAAACTCTTTACCTTAAATAACTTAAGAGCAACTTAAATATTTTTACAAAAAATGGAATTACCGCGAGACTGCCCTATGCTATACAAATAAGTGAAGAACATATAACCGTATGTCATATTTGTCCTCTGTTTCTGCTTATTTAAGGCTACACATAAAATAACTCTACAACCCCTTCCTAGATTCCGACAGATTTTTAAATAAATCCTGTTAAGTGTAAAATTAAAATCCTCCTTGTGGAAAATTACTACTCTTATTTGAACAGAATTTATACAAATGTGGCCTCTTAATTTGCTTGCAACAAACGGGCTGATAGAATACAAAACGTTATCTAATTCGAATTTTGCGACTTGTTTACCTGGGTTACTCTGTGTTATCACGTATTTCTGTATTGTTTCCGCCTTTCTTATTTCACTATTTCCGTTAGTTTTAGTACAACTTCAGTAACTGTGACCATCTGCATCATTCAAAGAGATTCTAAACGATTTTGAGCAAAAAAAGACGCACGTACTAGCTCTAGAGGAATTGCAACGGTAGGTGCTCACACCACCAACCTGCTTTTAATTAGTACGCTCACTCTACATTATTTAATATACCCGGAAGTATGTTCCGTTATTTACGTCGTCTATTTGGTTTACTCGTACCTGTGGTATTTCCACATAATTCCCTGATGAAAATATTTTCCGGTGCCCCAAATAAACATATCGCTCTTTTTAATTTGCCAGTTATAAAACAATTATTTAATTAATAATTTAACGTTTTTTTTGGCGTTTAATATATAAATGTATCCGATCGAATTTAAAGGTGATTAAGATGAGAAAAAGGATTAAGATTATTAGTAGAATAATTAACTCCACTGTATGTTACTTATGAGCAATAGTTTATATAACCTATTACTAAAAATTGTCTTATATTCATACGTCATTGTACAAGAAACAATACGTCACACGAAATTTAGGTATATAGAGCCGTGCAGAATTTCATTCTGCAGGAGTTCTTTCCTGTACCTCCTGTCCGTTTCACCCAGTGTTACAACTGCTTACACGGCAGACAATGTTTAAATTAGCAAGAAATATAAAACAAAGATAGTCAACTAAATAATAAAAAAAGACCTACAAACGAAAATACGGTGAAATAGTCACATAGAAAGTCATGTAAAATAAATGGTTCTAAACTTAGATCTTTGCAGTGTTGCGTACTTATACTAATTTCTGAACAAGCAAAGTAAATATTTACGGTTGAATTTTGACAATTAACACGTGACGAAGCAGTAACAACTAGGTACAGAAGTACTTAACAGATTTGACCTTGACGTGACGGATATACTAAAACCTGTTACAACAAAAGGTCATTTTAAAACTATGTACGCCTTTATATAGAGTTACTAGTATACACAAAAAAATAACAATAAATAAATACAGTGTTCAATGACGAAGAAGATAGACAATTAAATAAAAAAAACTTCAAAGACAGAATGTTCGTACGTAGGTATTCATTACGTCGTTACGTCTATAGTCTATAGTCAAATTCGACCACCTTAGAACTTGAGATTTGGTTCCTACCAAGAGCCTCATTAACCAGTCAGTGTGGAGGGACGCTAACTTCGTGTTGGCCATCAGTCAATACAAACAAATATGCGATACAGGGTTGGTCAAAAGAAAAAAAAAGGTAAAGCACGCGGGTATAGCTCTTAAGGAAAATTCTGACGTAACAAGTCGCCTAGAGGACGTTGCATTAATTTCCATCCGTTTATTTTTTGCCATTTGTAAATACTTGAGATTTTTTCATCGCCGTTATTTTCTTTTCTTGTATATAGACTTTGGGCATTTCGCGAGATAGGTTTTGTTTATTTTAATGGTTTTTCGGATTTAGAGCCAGAATACATGAACAGCAACGAGTTTCTGCAGTTGAGAGCTTCAAGCTGTCACATCCGGTGGACTAGTATCGCTAATGCAACCGCGCATGCGGATTACTAGAAGCCGCTAATTTAAGCAATAGCTGTCAATTTGCTGCCCGACACCGCCGAGTAGTTGAGAAATGTGCATCGCACATGAACTGCCTTAAGCTGTCGAGAAGAGAAACGCTCATACTTCTTGTCACCACCTATTATATAGCATCTATGACCTCACATTTTACAGTAATACATCATGTAATTAATTGTATGCATAAATTTATCTTACTAGCTACTTGTGTCAATTGGGAATATATAAGATAAAAATTATAGTGACCAAAGGATCGCCTCTTTCGGGGTAATGCACAAAGTGGAGTTCTTTTGTTGTGTTCAACGCTATAAAAAGTTTTCGATAAATTACATGTATATATTTACCCTTGGAAAACTATTAACAAGTGTAGGTGTTTCTTATCTTATTTGGTAATACTATGATACTTAGCGACACGAATGAAATATCGTGGCCGATGCCACTAAAACACTGGTAATAACGTTTGAACAGTTTATTAAAACTGAAACACAACGTTAAAGGCATAGGCAAGTATGTGTGTGTTCGAATGTATTGTACTAACCTCACTAATATTAATCTACTACAAATAGGTTATCGACATCACATTAAGTTAGTATTTACTCTTTGCAAGCTGTGCTGTATTGTGATGTACAGAACATACAATAGCAACGAACAAAGCTGTAGTTATCGTTCTACGTACATATTTTATGACGCGCATGCTCACATTAATTACATTGAAGAATTTCCGTTGAATATATTTGGATGGTTTCTACAAAAAAAAGCAATTTGTATTTGCTGTTTTAACTTTAAATCCTAGCTACATTATTCATACATCACCAAAATGTTATTTTTATTTAATATTGGCTATACAAGAATTTTATTTTATTAAAGATGACTTATTCTGATAACCTTCAAATTTTGAATTTTCGTTTCCATGGCTTAGTTAAACTCCAGTTCGTGCAGCTATTGCATTGCGTTGCCCAATGCCTAAAATTGGTTTATCAACGACTCTAGATATTGGAAATGAAGAAGTTCGGCTAACATATATACTACGGTGTACAATATCCCAATCCACGAATTGAGAGTTAATAAATGGAAGCTTCGAATAAAAACTTTTAAACCGCTACAATAGAAGACCGCCATCTAATTGCCAAGTTTTTTGATTATCACAAAGATTTTTAACAAACCCTTGAAAATACAGCATATAGTCAGTAACATATGCACACCTCTAATTGATATGTATATGCTTCCGTCTGTGTTTACTGAAGAATTCTTCATATGCGCACCACTTTTGGAATATTTATGTATGCATCCTTTACAACGTATAAAGTAGATTTCTTGGAAAACTGAGCAATAACAAATAAGCTAAGGAGTTAGATAAAGAGTAGACAAATTATGTTGTCAATAAACACAAGTTGTTGTTATAGATGTTAAGAAAAAAAAAGGAGATAAATGTAATACGAATTGCAAAAAAAGAAAGCGAAAATGAATTTAAAAACATTGCCATATAGGGACTTACCGAATTTATTTAAATCCTTCGTGTGACTGAAAATAAAAAAAACGCAAATGGTAAAACTGATTGAGAGTTCTCGTAATCTATATTCAAATTGCTGCCAGCCTTATAGAACCGACACCACGAGATTATGCAAAACTCAAATTAGAGATGCATGACTGTATGTATGTATAACTACAGTTGAAAATTCGGTTGTAATAGAGTTATAAAATTCAATAAACCTAAGAGTTTCAAGACAGTGTTTCATGGAATACCACTTAGCCCTAAACCCCAGGGGATTTTGCATGCACGCGTGAACCTAATAAATATTAGCATACGAATGTACTCCACGCATACAAGCGTCTCCTATATGTAGTTGTATAAATATTTGTATGATAGGTTGTTTTCATTATTCAATTGAAGTGGTGAGCAAATGTTGCGGCTACTGTTCTGATTCATTGTTTAATGTAGATGCAGTTGTTCTTTATTAGTCACCATTATGTGGTTAGTTTGTGTATAATCAAGCAGTTGTTTATTAAATTTAACTATAATCGGCTATTCTGCCAATGCTGCATATCTTTTTAAGGGAAATTTAAACGGTATTTAAACAGATGGGTCCTACGAATGCCAGTCGATAGTTTTTACACTGGATTCCAAAAGCAATCTGTTCCGTTCGTATCCGAATTTTTGTATTTCATCATTATGGTTAAATATAATTTCACTCTAATTAAGTAACAGTTATTTGTGATACTTTGATTTTGCAAATAATATGCAAGTGGCATATAACCTAAGCAGCAATAGTGAACAAAAAGATTACAGGTTGCTGAAAGTAAAATATATGCAAATAACAAACTTACATTTTATGCTTAATTAATCCATAACAACTCATGCTAGATGTTTGAACAAAGTTAACTGGGATATATTACCGCAAACCCTCTTCAGATATGTAAAAAGCCGGAAGATTTATTGTTTCAAAAATATTTTGTATTATTAGAATTAGGGGTGCATTCAATTATTTAATCCTTATACAATTGAATACTATTCATACATTAAACTTATAAAAACTTAAATAGTTTAATGTCGTTCTTTAAATTCTCTCATTATAATTCAAATTTGCTTAAAAAAAATCCAGTAAAATTGAGTTAGATATAGTACCAAAAAACAGTATTTTTAAGAAATTTATTTTGCAATTAGCGGTCCTACCTTGATCGGATGTAATTGGAACAGTAGAAGAGATATTCGTTCATTACTCAAAAATGTATTAATTTGCGATTCTTAACTCTCAGCTGGTTACAATTAACATTTTAGTTTTGATGGTAGCAAAAAGGTAATACAACGTCAACTGTAAATCAACCGACTGAGACAGACTCGTGTTTATTCGTCTCATAACAAAGGGGCTCGTGTTGCCTACTGGTTTTTCCGAGAGTCGAAAAAACACGAGCAATAACTTCCACTACCTAGCTCATCTCTAGTATATAGTAATATAGTCCGGCCATAAACGGCCATCCCGGACTATTTATTATATTACTATATAATAAATTAAACTTGTGTGGTGCGGAGGGTGCCGATACTTATGTGTTGTTTACCATTCTACGCCACAGTCCTTGCTATCATTATTATCAAATTTCATCGATATTGGGACTAAGATAGACAATCATTCATGAGATCAGCACCTGAAGATAACTAACATAATAGCAATAATAATAATCTTTATTGAGCGGTATAGAACTTTGTGTACTTACAAGAATATATGTGAACAACTAAATTATTTGATTAATGGATTGAGGTAAAAGAAGAACAAAAAGCACAATCTTAGAGCGGGACTCAGTTACTTAAAGATTATGCTAATTGCTTTTGGTAACACTGAATATACAAGGGTAAAAGATAATAGTGTAAATGGTGACATAATCTTAAAACTAAATATTGCACAGAGAAAAAAGGAATTAATCCAACAAGCCAGGAAGTATTGCATATTTATGTGTTCATTTAACAAAAAGATATGTACATTCAACACTTTGGCGACTATATCTCCATAACTTACCTTGCGACATAACAAAATCCACTACCTTTGGTCCAATTATTTTTGTTAAATGAAGCCAATGTTTATGTTGGTTATGCTTCAAAAGTTATTACTTTTAGATCAACCACAACAGCCGCAAATTAAATTATATAAAGACATCGTTCTTTATTTAAGACACTCACATATTCAATGCACTCGTGTTCATTTTTGATGTTAAAAATGCATTTTTTTGCTTTCTACCAACATTCCAATGTAGGTTGGTTGACCATTTACTTTAAAGTTGATTCAATTCAAAGGGTTCAAACAATTGCTGCTGTTTTAAACTATATGTATATTGAACAAACAATTACTTCTCTCAGTGTGTGCATGTATGCATTCTAAAGCCAGTGATAAAGAAAGACAAAGAAAATTTACAATGCTAATTGAAGACACCAAAGTAGGCAAAGAAATAAATGTATGTGTTCCTGATGGATGGGGAATTATTGCTCAGAGTGATTACCGCCAGGTTTAGTTACGATGCATCTAATCATTAAGAAGGATTAAATGGACTATACTACACACTCGCAAGAGAAATAATGTTGATTTCAGTTTTAACTGCAGTTTTGTTTTTAATTAGCAGGTAAATTGTTGTATTTTGTATATATGCCTCATGAAAAGGATCAAATAAAGCAAGCTTATGAGGCAATGGTGAAACCAGCCTACAAAATCGTGTTGCCGGATTAAGCACGTCTATTCTATACCATACTTTATTATACAAATATGGAGGACACTTGTATAACAATATTTTGTGGTACAACGTTAATGTCTGTAATTCTCATCTGTTATACATACTAAGCCATCCAATTTAGCCAGCTAATTTATGATAGGTGTTGATATTTTTTAATACCATATATGCATCTTAAGCAGCTGTTTTATACTTTTTGAATTCATTGATTTGTAATTGTATCGACGCAGAAATGGTAAATTTCTGAGTAATAGGTGAAACGTGCTATCACAAAGAGTTATTTTAATACTTTTATTTATTAATCCGAACCCCCCAAACATTAAGATTACAAATAAATTTAGAAAGAAAAAACTGAGAGCTTCGACGGGAGATGATATTTAATAATTAAGTGAAACCTATTCAAATGCGTATCACATCTTATGACGGAAGCTGCTGAAAAGAGATGTTCTATGTGTCCATGTTTGTTATAAAATTAGTAAACCTCTAACAAAGCGGCAACGAAGTTTTTCCTTCGAATTGTTCTGCCTTTTGAGGAATAATTTGCTATTCAGTTACTAGACAAGTTATTAATAAATCCTGAACGCGATAGTGACTTTTATCTGGGTAATCACAGTATTGGGCCTCTACTCTAACGTTTGTACAACGACAGAAAAATGAAGATTGCATCCTGCGAAAACCTTGTGGTCGCGGGTAAAGAATAACTTAAAACCTTAAGACGAGCTTTGGAGTTTAACAGATTTACCTAAAACATTGATACAATTATACAAAAACAAATGGAGATCTTCATCAAGCCAGAATTTAACAACACAGTTTAGATGTTTTGCAATTTACGGGAAGCTGGTCTGAAGAAATTGATTTTGAACATTCACGGATATGACTTTTTCTTATTAGAACAACTTGTTTCTTCAACATTAAATTAGCTGAAGAAATAATTATATTATTAGATATAGAACTATATAAACATGCTTATAGTGACGATCTAAAACTATTTCCCTGCAAGTTGCACGTCTATCTGACTTATTCAACATATTAAAGTCAGTTAATTTTACTTAATAAGCATAGTTCCAACTCTTTAATATCAATTAAACTATTTGTTGTGCTCTATAATTAATCGTTATAGTTCTGATCAGCAAATTAAAGGGATTGTTATTTCCTTGCCGGGCGTCTTTCTCCAGTAACTGCCGAAGTTCAAAATTAACGTTAAATTTCAGCGACTGCGTCTGAAGAGACGACTATACGGGCGACTATTTGCCGACAAAGGACAGAAACTCAAACTATTTACGCGAACTTGCGGATAACTTTGCTTGATTGCACATCGCATCTATGAAGTCTACTCAAGAACGTCAACGCAGAGTGTCACAGATGCCGGCTATGCTCTTATACAACTTCTCTCTGGATTTGTAGAACGAACACATGGCTTGCCCATAATATCGGTATTCCGAGGGTTATATAAATTCAGCTCGACTTGGAATTGCAATCTCTTGCAAAGGACGTTTCGCAAAACGGAATGCCTTGTCAAATTCAAAAGCTGCATCGTCGTACTATGTTCTTTACAAAATTTTGTACTGGGAATGAAATATTATCACATGCATTGTTCGCATTTGCCTACTGCCAACTATTCTATCGATTTATACCTGTATTCGTATATTCTCAAAATAACCGCTTACTAAGGTACGATGTTTATTAAATTTTATGTGAGGGACTCACTGGAATAATTGGATGAAAACATTATAAATATTTGTTATGCATTGGAGTAGTAGTAATAAAACAAGCAGAATTACTTTAATAATCGAATACAATTTTCGAATAATCGAATAACCGAATGAAAATTTGTCTAGCAGAAATCAAATACAGTGCCAATCAATTGCTCTGCAATCGCTCAAAAAGCGGTATCCGATTTTTTAGATAGATCATGTTTGACAGGTTTATGGTATTCCCAGCAACAAGCCTAATAAAAGAAAAAAACATTTTGAGAAATTACTAAAATACCAGCCTTGATATAAACACATATTTCTAAATCTGTAATTTCCTGTTGATTTCTCTTATGCGCTACAGGTCTTCGAAATTTAGCGGAAAACAATTCGCGGAACGTATTCACGGAAACTCAATTTACCGAAATATCAATTCGTCGAATAGAAATCACCGAAACACATATTCCCTGAAACACAGTACAAGAGCAAAGTGCAATACAGCATAAAAGATTCGTTAATACTTTATTTAGTCGCAACATGAGATGCATTTGAAATACTGCGTATTTAGGTCTCTATAAACCTGCGATTCGTTGTTTGAAACCTTGTAGGTGAGTTGTGGGGTGACATGAAAGGAACTAAAAAAATATATTTAGTTCAGATTTTATGTTTCTGAAGATGTCTTGATACTTAACATAGTATCAAGACATCTTCAATTTTTCTTTTGCGTGATTCTTTAAAATGTCGATACGCGAACCTAGAGAGAGAGGCAATAAGAAAACGATCACATCAAATATCATCGTTATATAAACAATAAAACCGCTCGAAAATCCTATTCGACGGGAGTCTACTCCTGCCCCTCCGTATCGCTGACAGTGCTTGACGCTGGCCTAGGCGGAACCTCCTCCGTATCGCTGTCAGTGCTAGACACTGGCCTAGGCGGAGCCTTGTGTGGTGCAGAGGGTATCGATATTTTAGTGTTATTTGTGATACTACCTACAGTCTACCTACAGTCTTCGCTATCATTAATTAAATAATACAAAGTTCATTTAAAGTAAAGACAATTACCATTACTTTCAGAAACCAAATTTTCATTATTAATCAACACAAATTTTACTAAGCACAATTCTACAATTGTAGAAAATAAATGCAAAAACAATCTAATGTGAAAAAATAACCCATTTTGTGCATTTACTTTCAATTAGTTTCATGGGTCGAAAAGGACTTCATTACCCACCTACTCCTAGAAAGATGGTTCACAAGTACAAGATTAAGTGTTCCATAAACAAAATTAAAAATGTAAAAAGGTACAGTAAAGAAAGTTTCAAGCCTTAAATGTGCGACAACATTTTTTTGTCAGAATGCCTCCTGCCAGTCTCATGTTTGAATAAATAGTTTCATTAATTTGCCTGTCCCACTAATGTAAGAGTGCGGACTAGAATAGATATAACGATTGAAAAAATGTTTCTTAACTAAAGTAGCATAGGGAAATTAAAGGCAAATATTTTTAAATTCCAAACGTATCCGTTAGGAGGCGTAGTTGCTAAGGTCAACTGAAACTGAAAGTGAAAACTCAAAAGTTTCAGAAATATCTATAATTTTAAATGCTTCATTGAAAAGCTTAGTTAATTGCGCTCTATTTTGGTTCAAGATGTTTTGTCATTTTGTGAATAATAAATGTAGTAGGCGTTGCCGAACTTGTGCAGCTTTTACCTGAATTAAAAAAACGTGGACTTCCTTAACACTGTTTCAAATGACGCAATTTGTATCAGCCGTTAATGTCCAAGGAATATACCAGATGATGTTGTCCCTTACTGTACGAGCTTTTCTCAATTATCTTTAAAAACTCAATTGTAACAATATGCATTTCTTATGTTGTGCTTGAAGAGCTTTAATAGATTAAAGTAGTGGCGAAAACCGTGTAATAAGGAAAACAGCCCATTGTCAGTAATAATTTCCCTATCAGTTACTACTACGTAATTAACTAGCTTTTTTAATAAAGCATTTAAAATTATAATTAATCCTGGAACTTTTAGTAGCTAATTTAAAATGTGCTGTTGGCCTTAGCAAATGCGGTCCCTATCGGTCCCTATCATCATGAAACTCTAGAATATTTTTATTCAATTTCCCTTTGCGACTTAAGTTATCAAAAAAATTTTCCTATAACTATGGCTGTTGTAGTTTCCAAGATCTCGCTGGTACCCACTCTTAGTGTGAGACAAAGTGTATACCAATATAAACAAAAATTTTCGTAAACTATTTCTTAGGTTTCGTAGTTGCCATGATTACTTATTTTCATGATTCCAAATTTGAGATTAATTTGGTATTTAGTGGTTACCGTTAACCTCTGAATATCAAATTAATCCCCATTATGCAGTAGTTAGCTTGCCCACTAAACAGGAAGTTCCAGTCCTCGCCGGGGTTGTTTTTAAAAATTTTACTATAAAGGACATTTTAGAAATTTCTATTTATTTGAATAAACCTTTGACAAACTATTATAACAGCTAAGGTTATATAGCTAAGGAAAGTCTATGAAATCTAGTGCTATTCAGCTCTTTCATTTATATTTCTGATGGCGATCCTCCGAGGATTAGCATATGCTACGAAGGAATTGAAAAGCATTGTTTTCAGTAATTATTTGGTTTACTTCACCGTTAAATGGTCTTTTAGATGTTCGAGAATAGTAGGTAAACTTTGAATTTAGGCAAACATTTATAAAAATTGTTGTAGTTCAAGATATACTTTAGCCAATTTGAGTTTATACTCTGATGTGTTATGGTCTGGATTTTGTCGAAGTTGCATATAGCTCAAATTAAGATTTAGTGATTCTGATGGTAAATTTGACTTCGGTGTACAATTTGTGTTTTCCGTGTTGTTTCAAATGTTAATGATAAAATAGTGTATAAACATGTAAAATTGTTGCTTTTGCAGTTCTGCCTGTTTTCATAAAAATCATTACATGAGCGTACATTTCGCACAATTACAGATTTTGCGATTTTAAAATATAGATGTCTACCCAAATGGTTAATTGGTTCATACTCCGAAAACCTTGTGCAAAAAGTTGCACGATTGAATAATTATTTTCTTTTGAACAACTGTACTTTTCTAAAAATAAAACCACAAGAACAATAAGCAAAGTTATTTCAATACAGCATTTTGCGGGTATCAGATTCAGATTAAGAAATAATTGGGGATCCCAAAGAAAGATTTTTTTATTTAATGTTATCAGTTGTACTTTAACAGATGCCTCAAGTCCTGCACGTGTGTGTCTACGGAATGGTAAACGTTGTCCTGGCTACCTATTCGCTTAAAGCTTATTCGTTATAATTCGTTAAATTACACCAAAAGTGATATAAATGCAATGCTACAACTCTTATCATGTATTTTTTTTTTGCCATGAGCTATTACCATACATTTTACTAAGAAATAAAGTTATATGTAACGTACGCCATGGAATCCTATAAATAATGCGGCTACTTAGTAGAGGTCTAGTCATTCTGTCTGTATTCTAATGCCACATTTGTAGCATTTATCTCGTATTGTAATCTACGCACCTTGTATGGTGGCTGCGGAACATGCAAACATGTGTAATTGTATTCAAATATAAAACAGACCTTGTGAGGTAAAGTACACCTGAGTGTTATATGCGGCTCCCGTGGGAAATCATTTGATCGATTTTAGAAGTTCTGGCAGCATTTAACCACAAGGTAGCGTACGATAACAGTAAAATTTTAGTATACCACCGAGACGTTATAAAAGTCGGTGCACCTTGATGTAGTTGATTTCTTCATGTTTTGATCGAAACGTGCATTGCTGTTTTGTTTTAATGCACGTACTTGAGATATTAATCCTAAATGGTAACTTTGCACTATTCAGAAAATAGGATTCCGTTGTAGTAGTGCAAAATTTTGTAGAAATGTACAGGATACTAGGACGAAAATTTATATTTAATGTAATCGGTTCAGATACAATACATCAATAGAGAACATGTGATTTGTCGAAATATAAGAATCTAGGCATACTACACCTAAAACAGCCGGATACAAGGAAGCATTAGATAGATGTAGATAGACTAGAATGTGACGGATGAGAAAACTAGATTTTAAAATAACAAATTGAACTAGTACTAAAGATTTAAATAAGATTTATTTAAACAAAAACATTTAAAAGGATTCAAGAGAGAAGTAGACCGTCACCGCATAATATATTTTATTATATGAGTTGCAGTATTAAAAAAAATGCATCTTTAAATGTGTTGAATTTGATGAATTTTCTTCTATTAGGTTTGTACGTTATATTAAAAGCACATGTTTAGCCGTAACAAAATAACGCGTATGCTGCTACGTTTTTAAATTTCCGACAGTGTTGGCAGAGTTGTGGTAAATCATATATCGAACAGACAGGACGTAGGACGTAGAGCACAATCAATGCAGACCAAAAGAGATGCACAACAATGATACACGAACGAAGCAACAGTTGCCGAATACCTTTATCAAACAAAATGGCATGGAGTATGACCTATGGCAACGTCTAGGCACTTGCTAGAAATCATTATTACCACCTGCGAAGTATGAAGAAATCAATGGAAATAGCGAGGAAGATTAACAACTTTAATATGGAAAATAGTTACAGACTAAGATGAATATTATTCAGAAGCTATGGCCTGCTTCTGAATGTCCATGAGTGCACTCAATTTTAGTAGGATTAAGCAGAGATTAAAGCTTGGAAATCTTAGAGGACATCTCAAAATCCTTGTAATCTCAATATAAACTACCTGATGTAAGAATGCAAAGAATACAATACGGGCCTCAATGCAAAATAAGTACCGCGGCAGCGTAGACGAACAGCTCGAGAATAGAAGCAGCAACGTATTTCAAACAGAAATTTCGGCTCTAAACTCGATAAGGAATCTTTAGAAAGCGATACAATGCGCAACTGTAACAATGTACATATATTCAGCGATAACCAAGCAGCTCTAAAGGCTATTAAGGCCCATTCATATAAATCTGGTCCAATATACAATCGAAGACAATTGAGACGTAGTAAGCACGTTACTTTGCAGTGGGTTCCAAGACATCGAGGGATGGCTGAAGAAGCAGCGAACATGCCTTTCTTTGATGCTAACCTCTTTTGTGTTTTCCAGAAGAGCGACATAAATTAAGCAATCAAAACATGATAGGATAATCAAGAGGCGTCGCACTAGGAAATTGTTGCAGGACAATACCAAAGGAAAGCACTCCTATCAGGCTCGCCAAACTCAGTAAAATTAGTGATTTGTTTTAGCAAAAGGGACCTTGGGTTATTGGCAGGATTCTTGAGAGGTCCTAAAATACCACATTCTATTTTTCTAGTGCATGGTGGAATTTCTTGCAATTATGTTTTTGCCAGAGGCCCACAGATTTTGAATTTATTATTGTTTGTGTGTATATTATAAGAATTCACCAAAAATTTTTTTAATGTTATTGATATGTACAATTATACATGGATATTTAAAGCGGTTACTTGTTTCTGTGTAATCTAGCTAAACGCCACTTATAAAGAGTATTCTCGATTACTTGCATAAAAGCTAAATTAAGCATATTTCTGCAAGTAATAGTTTATACCCACGTGCATTCTATTAATTTGATTATGAAAATAATATTAACGTGATGAATACAAATAGTGAAATATAGGATTCTAGATGGAACAATACTACACCATTAGCTGTAAACTAAATTTACTACGTGTATGTGCTCGAGTACATTTTTGCACGCGTAATAAGTGAATGTGAACCGAAACAAAGCGACAAATCTTAATATAGGATTTTTAAATTGACTATTCGCCCGCTCTTAATAGCGTTTATTATTTATGGCTATAAACTACATATTGCATTTGACGGAAACAGAAAAAAGCACTATCTGAAATTCCGTCTGATACGTGCTGATTGTGCTATTGTAATGGAAATAGACGCGCGTCATTGATATTCTCAATATCCTCTTCCCAAATTGACATTCTAAACATGTTTCACTATTGTGAAAATCTCGGGGAACTTTTGGTTCTAGTCTAATAGAATTTGAAAGCGAAAAGGTCCAACAACTTTGAAATAACTAAAAACTGTTTATTCCGACATGCAACTGCGGTTTAATTTTAAATATGAAGGCTACAGCATCACATGGGTAATAGAAAGCCTAAGATCACTTGCTCTGCGAATTCTGCATATTGTACACATAATAAGTAAGTGTGTTGTTTTGAATTATGATGGCGGCACGATTTAAAACTTTGTTTTCAGGTACAAGTGTCCTGTAAGTTCCTAGCTACCCAAAATCTGTATTTCAGCATATGTATGTCATATGCTCCCTTTTTTGTCGTTATTTTACACTTTACAAAAACATTTTAACAGAGGTTGTGCAGGAAATTCTTATCCACATAATTATTCGTCAGCTATGTCGCCACCTGACCTTTTTTTAAATACGAACCTGCCATTTTTTTCTAATTATTTGACAGAATATTTATGGCAAAATAAAAATATCATAGTATTACATAACAACTGTTTCGAAAAAAATTTCGTTTAAAGCCTAAAATAAATAAATAGACATTGAATGATATTAGGTGTCATTTAAACCATTAAAGAAAACAAAATAAATATAGAAAAAAATGGAATAAATAAATACCACTCTAGAAAATAAATTAAATCCGAATTTACATACAGTGCTTTCTGTTGTTTATCGAATTATCACTTGTTTCATAGCCAAGTTGATATATCTTAGTTTTGGCTTTGAACAGCATTTTCTCCAAATAATTGTTATGTAACTTAACAATATGTCTATTGTATCACGAGGACGGCTTTATATTCTATCAAACAATTGAAGAAAGGTGGTAGGTAGAGAATTCAGGAAAAAAATTAAATTAAAATAATTAATGCTTTTGAGTTGTGAAAATCACGGTAAATGTGGTATGTAAAACCGTATAGTCTCGTAATATTGGTGAAATGTGCCCAGAGAAAGAGGCAACAAGGGTTTATTAGGGTACCGTTTATACTCAATTATTTGCATTTTCCGTGTAAGTCATAGACGTGCATTTACAGATATTGAGGGAAAGTTCCCAGGTCGCGAAAACATTGTTAATGTTGTTCCGAAGCATATCCACAACAATAAATAAGTACTTAACAATATCAGCAACATCCGCTCTTCATCGCTAAAGTATTTGCTACGGCGGGAATTATCACTGCTAAAAGAAACTGTCTGCACGGTATCATTGCAAATAAATTAATAGTTCGATGTAATAATTTAATAAAATAGTTTCCCTAAATTACAAAATAATACTATACATACTATTGTTAATACAATATGATAATACTAATTTGTTATTGCTACAACAAAATAGTGAACAAAGAAGTAAAGATTTTTAAATCTGGTATGAAGGCTTCCGAGGTCTTCAATTACACGATAGATATTCTGGGTCTCCAGGCTGGAATCGCGTCATTGTCCTAGTTCTCACCGACATTTCTTCCACACACTTATGGAACATCATCAGGGCTGTTACTGCACGACGCCCGCTTTCTTAGTTCAATTACTCTCTATTAGGAGAAGTAGATTTTACTTATTAATTCGGAAATTCGCGAAATTAAGTATAGAATGTACTTTACTTTTGTTTTAGAGTATAGAAAAATTAAAAAACCGGGATTGGTATTAAAAAAGCTACTGCTTCCTAGTTGAATATATCCATATGTGAACTAGATTTGAAGTACATCCTGTACAATATTTTGATATTTATTTATAGTAGTTAGTAGCTATTCCTATGACTCCTAATAATTTCAAAACAGACATATTAACAGGGTAATTAATCCCAATGAGAGATTTTTCGAAAAATATTGGTTTACTAAAGTTGATACATCTTATATCTATAATATGCGAATCACTTAACTTAAAACCCATAATATATAGGCTACCCTTTTTAAATTAGTCGATGTCCGCTTCCAATATAATCCAGCATGTCATAAAATTGAAAATGTAAAAGAAGTAGATCCACATCCATATGGTTCACTAAGATTTCAAAGCAATGTTTCTACTACTTTCTGTTTGTTTTAACTCTTTAACTCACTCTGCAATGTATGCAATAACAATAACAAATAAATATTAAATCACGTACTCGAATACTGTGGCACTAGAACACTGAAACACTTCACTATTACCCCTTACCACAAACACTGTATTTGTGGTAAGGGGTGATAATGAAGTGTTTCAATAACAAATAGGTAGGACATATGTGGTGCTTTAATTTTTGGAGAAATTGTTCTAATAGGCGATACGCGAAACAGTAAGCTATTTAAAAAAGTTCTCACAAAAACAATTTGCTTAATTAAATAGTCTTGTTCTAAATTTTGCACATTGTCTATTTTATCGGCGCCACATGGGTTCCCATAAATCAAATTCAACTAAATTTGAATGTGCATTGGAAGAAATGGGGGTAAATTTAAGCCTTCATATTACGGAAAAAGTATAAATTTATATCCGGTATAAATATAAGTAATCTTCCTTAAACTTGACAATTTTCTTATAAACGTCTATTATCTGTTTGAAATTATGCGAATATTTAGATAGTTATCCATTTTTTTTTTAATTCTTTAAAATTCTGAGATTATAAAAGTCTGTTTTAAAATTAAACCCAAAAATTGTTATTGGTATCAAAATTTCGGTACATAATAATGCAAGGGATTTAGAAGTTAGAGAACTTGCAAGTTGCTTTGTTATAGGTGTGTACCTTTATTAAATCGGCGATAATAAACCATACAATAACCCCTTACTTCGGATATTTTGATTAAATCAAGCTATTTAGTAGAGGATTTGCTAAGACCATATTTTTTCATTAGGTTATTCAAAGGCACAACTTCTTAGTAAGTACACCTTAATATATCAAGGATTTCTTTTTCTCTCTGCTACAAATAAAAAATATTATCAGATAGTTGACAGTTTCAATAAAAAACAATCTTAGAAAATAAGTAAATGTGTATACTTAGAGTAACTACCAAATTAAACAAACAGAGTACGTTAACCAAGGACTATGAAGTTCGTGCGCATGTACAATATGGCAATAAAACTAATAATTTTGCTATCAAATGATATCTGGGAAAATGAATCATCAATTCTAGTTTTTAAAAATACAATGCTTTTAGAGCTATAACATCATGATTATGAAATGGCAAATTAATAACATTTGTGATGGTTTGTGAGTTACTTATCCTTCCTTGTTACTTTCAAAAAAGTGTATAAAGAATGGAGGAGACGGAAGTTTTCTTTTTTTTTCATTTTAATATTTACAGTAAAAGATGAAACTTCACAATATGGTAATATACTTTTATTTATCGAGTTGTAGTACTGGATACTGTTAGCTGTAATATGAAAGGAAGTAAATACCTAACTAACGGTACCCACGGCAAACCAATTTATTGGTCCATATAATGGAACCAACATTTGATTTGATTCCGATACAATGTCGATCAAATCGCACAGCTAAAGTTCAAACTTGTTCCAGATTTATTTGTTGCGACAATGCTACGTACACGAGAGCGAAGCTAACACCACATTTCTTCCGACTGCGATCCTCATTAAGTGCATATAGGTGTCGAACTGGTAGTTACATGAATGAAACTTAGAAGTTTTAGCTTCACCATTGCACATAAATGTAAGGCAAATTTTTATTGTGGTAGTAATAATAAGCAGTAAATGTCATGTAGGGAAGCAAAATTACAGATGAGTTGTTAGTTTTCAACGTTTACGTCGGAAAACTGCATGGTAAAAGTGCTATACTCCATTTAAACTTTTACATTGAACCGGTTGTTAGATGACCGGCAAGTTATCTGTACCGAAATTCCTGTTTTCAGCGTACTGCTAGCGTAATGGTCGTAATGCATAAAATAATCAGCTTTTTTTAGAAAAAATAGATACTTTTGTTTAGTCTAGACTTTATGCAACAACGTCACAATTCGAGTTTAGTTTTCCTATTTTCAAATTAATTCTGGCAGAACGTAAATATCTGGTATTTATTTTCGATTGAAATGGACGAAAGTGTATCTAAGGACGCTCCCGGGCCTTACAACTGGAAGAATTAATTAATTAATTTGGAAAAGTCAATTTTTCTTAGTTGTCCTCTCGATTTAATATATTACGACACATATGCGACTTCGCACATTATTTGGCTACCATTAATTCACCTTTGAAATTGTTTGGCACAAGAATTTCACAATATTAAGTTCACGACGTAAAATTCAATTTCAGAGACTTTCCAAGCGAAAATAATTGCTCATAAAAATTGTGAAAATTTTACAGAAAATGAAGAAAACCCCTGTTATTTGTACTTGTTTAAACAGACGTTTAATATAAAAGCGCGCTGCAATTATGATATCTCAAAATGAAAAAAGAAAGTGAACTTAATAAAGAAAATATGCCTCGCGTACAATAAAATGCGCCAGTCGTCTGGTGTTCTTTTGTGCTTCGCGCGGAAGCAGAGACCGTGAATGCACAAACTCTCCCATTATTTCGGTACCTGCATATTCAGGATGTTGACATGTCGGTCCTTTATTTCCATTGTTAGACAATCGGAAAGGAGGGTCGCGAAGAAAAATAGTTTTTAAGGAACGACCTTTTCAACGGATTTCTAATAAAACTTAGATTTATTTAATAGTCTTCTGAATTCGTTGGGTATTTAGACCCGTTCTTGCAGAAAGCACGATAATACAGAAACCGGCACGTCGCGTGACTTTAATATGCATAAGATTTACCGACATAATCGCATGTAAACTATAAAAACGCTGGTACAAGGTATTTATGGCTTATCCGAGGTTTGGCCTTTCGATCCACTTTGGTCTGTGAATAATAACCATTAATCCTTAAAACATATTCCGGTAATTTATTAGATGATTTACTCTCCACAGGAGAGAGGACGGCCGGTAGAAAAGGGATAAGGGCGGTAAGTAGGAACATATTTCCCAATTTGTTGGTAAACCTGACTCCCCGCAGACTAAAGTTTCTCGTTTGTTCTTCTCTAAAAGCCTAACAATGTCTCCTCACAATGCATGTTCCTCGCAGGCTCGTTTAGGAAACGGATACGTTTTAAGACCACTGCTGTGAATATTTGTCACACATCCTATGTCGGCACATAAAAAACGAGTCGCTCCTCGTCGTGGGGTAATTTTTTCTAAAAACAGGTCGAATTTTTTACATATATAACTCAAATATTCGAAATAGAGGAAATACTAAGTGCTCTATACTCTTTACATGCACAGCTTAAAAGTGGGCAAGCATCTAGCGACAGTAAAAAATGCACCGGCTAGTTTCTTTATTAGGAGTCCAAATAGAAAGTTACATTACACAGTTGCATTTATCATTAGAAGAAATATTCTGCCTGTAACAATGTAGACTATAAAGAAGACAACCTGAATACCAGCTAACATCTACGGAGTATGTAAGGCTTTTGGAAATTAGATATGGACATTAATTGAAATATTTTGCGGGTTACATTGATATGCAAAGCCTGGCTAGTATGGATTTTTCTGAGATGAATATTTCTTTATCAAGGAAAACATTGGGGTAGACAATTTTGGGATTCGATATTACAACTACTATTTTGAGCACTTAGACCAATCTGTAAATTATTCTGGAAGATGCGTATTGTTATATTATTTCGTTTATCTTTGTTTATCAATATTTCCAGTACTTACGTTATGTTGCATGCTATAGCAAATTTCGTGAGCTGAAGCAATGTTGACGGATTTCCCTGAAAATTTTCCTAGTTCGAGAATTAATTTTTTTTTAATATCGCAGTGGACCTTCATGTTTATCTGGGTCACTAGTTGTAGCTTTCATGTCTTAGCAACTAACGAACTTGAGGTTTAACAAACAATAGGGGAACTTTTGCTGTTAACAACTCTGCTGGCACGGATGAAATCTCGTGTCTTTTACTAAAAGATGGAAAAAATGGTGATGGCATAGTCACCTCATTGGTTCACATTATTAATCTTTGTTTCGTAAACGGAATTTATCCAACGTCTTTGAAAGTTAATAGAGTAGGTAACTGTAGGCACGTTACAATGCCATCTATATTTACAAAAATTACTGATTCTCATTTTATAAATTTGCCGCCAAGGAAGATCATTTCTGTTACCCAGTTTGATTTCAAACCAACATGTAAGATATTTTAATATATCGGAAACGTTCGATTTGTCAACATGACAATACGTGGAGTGGCTTTCGATTTCTACAATTTCTTCGCAAGTAGTCGTACAACTTACATATTTATATATCACGAGATAAATAATTTTAAATGAAATTAAGGTTTGACGCGGCATACACCAGCATTGCTTCTTTCAGAGTTTCTTCTGCCTAGTCTATGCGGCATTTCTGAGAGTTTCGGATTATCACAAAGAGGGTTTATTTCTCGGATGCGTATATTTCGAAACTGTCTTTGCAAGTTAACGTCTTCTAATTTCCAATGCTCTTATTCATTAAACGCTTTCAGATACTACGTTGTTTACGACAAACTTCTTTCCGTCACGCTGACGTATCACCCATCTAGATCTCCGAATTTGCATTCCTTTCTCTTTTCTCTTATTTGTTATCTTGTTTTTTTTTCACTATTTGTGCTTTCGCTTTCCTCGGATCGAAGATAATTTTTATCCCTAATTCTATTATCGTTACCACAAATTTGATGATTTGTAAAAAGAATGTGAGAATCTCCTAAACGAGCAATACTTTCGGATAGAGCAACTACCTAAAAATCACTTAGCTGATAAAATTACAAACGCATCTATCTTACATTATCGCTGTTGTTTGTTTCACCACATATGTTTATTTCTTCGGGGACAGTCGAAGAACAACCTATTTGTTACGTATTAATTTCCTGAAAATGTGATGATTTTAACATACCTATCTTTCTCGATCTATATCTTAAAACATAACGGACTCTATTACATCAACTAAATTCTACACAACAGCTATATTAATAAAGTAGCAGGTTACGTAAATGTAAACACCTTAATAACTATACATTTTTAAACGTACTTATCAATGCTTCAATACTTATTTCTTCTTTAATCATAACATTGCTTCACGATTCATATATTAGGGCCTAGGTTGACAAGAATACTTTTTGCCATGTGTCTAAAAAAATATTTGTACATTTTCTAAAGTTGTTAGAGTATTAAATTCGGATATCGATATTTTTCCTAGTCACTTTGTCAAAATTTAGAAAAGAAAACGATTTTTCTTGGAAATCTTTTAAACTGTTCGTGTTTCATTCTTACAACTTTTTACATTCTTTTCAATTGAATGTTTAAAGAGAAGTGCATACGGGCTGAAGTACGCACAAATATAATAAGTATTAATTTTACCTTCTACAAAAAAAACAATAATCCACATATAGACAACCTACTACAATACCTGGCGAAAATTTAAATCTTCCTCCAAAGTATTAAACGACGGCTTACAATCCTCAACTAAACTTTGTAAGTCTGTAGAATAATTATCTAATATGCAACACTTGGTTTTTAAATAATTTCATTTTGTTTGTCTTCTGGAATGTGTCCTTGAAGGAACTGATTATGATCATATTAAGGCAAAATAATATTTGGGCATATACAAACGTAATATGGACCCTAACTGTGGTAGATTTTTCATATGGTGCTGGTTCAACAAGGGACTATAGATCGGATTCCTGAATATTTTTGAAATACCTATGTTGAAGAAGGGATGGTTCTGCCCTGAATGTAAATGCATAACAATGACTTGAAACATGTAAGCCGAAGGATTAAGGTGTGATTACGCTAAACTTCAGTTGAGTTTTTGGGGTCACCAATACACGCACATATACCACATAGACAAGTTTATGAGGATGCACATCATTGTAAAAACTGGCTTCGTAGTAGCCCTCACGTAATAGTAACAATTATGAAATTGGGCCTTGGCCGGTTTAATTACAAAAAGTCGAAGTAGTTGTTGCAAACAAAGGCTATTCAACACAGATTCGGACACATCTGGGGGTAGAGTAATGCTTTTTAGCCATATGTGTGTCTAAAAAAACTTGAAACTATTGAATGCTTTAGTATCAAGTTCAATAATTATGTAGAATTAATATTAATGGATGAAGTATTGGGTAAAACCTTCAACACGTAGCTACTATTACAGTGCACTATATTTTTCTTTCTTTCTTAGTTTACCTGCTAATTACAACGGACATGTAGACTGCATTTCAAAGAATTTTCTCCACAGTGAAAGATTACATCCCCTTTTATTTTGGAACAACAGAATTAAATTAGAGAAATGAAAATTGAAGGTAACAGTTGTTCACCTAATGTTTCGTCCTACAAAAGAAGATTACTTTTTTCGCTCTAATAGTCGAACGTCCTCCGAAACATTCTTCGTGCTTAAAGGTTACCGGCAAGCAACCTCCATATAGATAATTGAGAAACCCTATCTTAAACAAGGTTCGTTAGCATTAAGGTACTTTTAACATAATCAAAAGTTATGGACCACTATCTGGCACATTATTAAGGGTTGTGCACCGCTCCCGCGAGATTGACTTCATTCCCTTAACAATAGACTTAATCAACGTTATACTTCGTATGATCCGTAAAGCATTCTCTTTATCGTGTAACCCTAAATGCACTTATGATGTTTTAGCGCTGTTTATTGTGAACACCAGAAAATTTCGTATTTGCCTTTACTAGCTTCGCTAATTATAGCCGCTATTGTCGTTAATAGTTGCGCAATATTTACGGAGAAAAGGATGTATAGGATCTAGCGCTTCCTGTAGTTAAAGCAAAAATGGCTTAGTAGTATGCAATAGAGAGCAGTACCCAGCAATCATCTATAGAGTGCATATTAAGTTAATGCAATGGTGTAAATGTAATCAATAACGAAAATTACTTTATACTTTGACCTATTATTAGCGCGGGGTTGGAAGATAATTCCTTCCCTGAATAATTTTGAGAGGAAGCCTTCAAATAAAAATGTTTTGCCAATAAGCGCTTCACAACATGAAATTATACTCAAATGCACACGTTATTCAGTTTCCGCAGCGTACGATACACGTTAATTTTTTAATGGAATCCCCTCTTCATCTCATGTCAACTATGATCTATCTATCTTAGTTTTCGAGATAGTTAATAAACACGGCTCTAGTGTTTAATGTTTAATGTATCATCCCTTCAAACAACAGAATTCGTAAAAATTTCAAATTATCTCAACAACTAAGGAATGGGTCTAGAGAATATTTACGAAAATTGCCATGAAAACTACTCACTAAAAAGGAGTAGTAAGACGATTTAAAAAATCAATCTTGTATCGAACTGTTGTATGGCGAACACCATGTATACTCGGGCATGGTCGCAAAACGTGTCCCCCAATATTTTTTACTTGAAAAATTTTCTCCGAATTGCTCAGGGAATGAATTATCTACGACCAATACACTAGTTGGATTCGCCCATTGAAAGTTAAATTTTTCTGATAATATAAATATATATGTAATATTAAGAAAATTATATAACATGTTCCCCTGTATACAAGGTGTTCGACAAATAGCAAGGAAAACACATGCTCTATTATTTTAAATGGAATATCCCGTGCAGTATTGCTTTTCTAATAGTGTAAATGTTTATGAATACTTCGATTCAGAGCCTTCCAAATATACAGGTTACTCGATACTCTACAACAAATTTTGTCAAATTTAAGTACATGTCTCTAATATTTTTGCATAACAATACCTATGTTTAATATTCAAACTAAAAGAGTTATTTATAATCAAAGCTGTTTATTGCATTTATTTGTGTTAGTTTGGTAACAATAACCAAAACATTAATATGGTCTTTCTTAAATGTTGATTGAAAACTTCATGGATAAGTAGCTATTTACAGAATGAATCCCACAAAAAATTAATTACAATTAGTCTGCATAAACTTTTATAAGATTATTGCTTGCCTTGATGGCTTTTTCTGAAACGATGCATTAGCTCATTTCGACAACGTTTTCAGGATAGCAAATGGCACAAATGGCACTAATTAGGTAACCCAAATTTTGAGTAACCATTCAGTTTAGATATGTATGTAAAAAAAGAAAATGTTACAGTCCTTTAATTGTAGGTTATAAATAGACAATGCATAAAAGTGATATTTGTGTAAATAAGACGAAATACCATAAAAACTGTGTACATCGACACAATATTAGTAAGTATGTAGATACAATGTGAGAATGCACTACTCAGTGGTTTGAAATCGAAGCTAGTGTGTGAGTTTATAGGAGTTTCAAACAGGTGGTTTAAGGACAAAAAGTTACTGAATGGTTTAGTTAGGTCGTCAGCAAATTTCAACTTCATACTCTTCAGACGATATGCGTAAATTTGCAATTTTCAGAAATCCGGGACATTGTATATATACTATAATCACTTTGTTGTTCCAGTCTCCAGGTTCGGTGTTTCTAGATAAACAATACTTCGGTACATGTAAAGTATTATAGAAAAGTAACTTTTATTTCTTGTCCATATCTGTCAATATTCTTTTCTACAGGCGGTTCGGTTGCTTTGGGATATACAGATTTTTGACGCGTGTTTGAAAGTGTTTGAAAGTGAGACTTGTATGTCCTCGACAGAGATGCATATACTTCCATAGAGCATAAGCTAAATTAACAAAAGTAAACCTTTGAAGTTTTTCGCTTGTTTCAAACTATTAATGGGCACGTGGGAACATCGACTCTTTAATAGTTAGGGTAATTATTTAGAAGATACTTCACAAATTCCTTTGGTTGTAGATTCTTAAGCTAGCCACTGTTTGGCTTCTTTAAAAGAATACATTTTGGCCAGCAACCGCTTACTAATACCATGATATCTAAGAAAACAACAAATGTTATTAGTTTTCGGATAAATAATGATAGCAAGGTCAGTGGCGTAGTATGGTAACCAACACGTAAGTATCGGCATAATAATTAATCCGGAATGGCCGTTTCGAGGACACAAATGGTCCTCATCAACTGGTAATCGAATCATTCGGTTCGAAACATTCAGTTACCGGTTGATGATGAGGACCATTCGTGTCCTCGAAACAGCCGCCCCAGATTAATTATTATATTATTATATAATTAATTAAACTTGTTTGGTGCGGAGGTTGCCGATACTTACTAGTTTTCGGATATATTAATTTCACATGCGGTCAGTCATTAGGGTATAATTAATCATACATACTCATTTTATTTGTCATCATTTATGTGTTTATTTATTCATATCCTAAAGATATTTCTTTGGATACTAAATCCACCAACACCATGAGAGTCGGACAGAGCTAATAAAACTGCCCGATAGTTTTTGCATTTCCTTTGCCCAAACGTTTTTTCTTCATCAATATGCCAGTGCAAAATAGCAAGTCAATCAGTGTAAACCAAACGATTCAATGCCATTACATAAAAGTAAAATTACTTGTACGTGCTGCACCTAATACATCATTTACGATTGAATAAATTTCATCACTTAGGTTCGTGGGCCGTGGCGAAATTCCTCCGGCAGATTAAATGAGTCACACGTATAAGCTTGAACACCCCTGGTGGCCCCATGTGCGCTGCTAGTTTGAAAGATCATGATCCCTTCGCAAGAAGAAAATCCATAAAACCATGGAGGTGAGTCAACGCTAACCCCTCTTAATAACAAGCGAAAACGTTCTAATCTAATAGATTTAGTTTTGTTGGCGGGAGTGCAAGAATGCGGTCGAATAAATGCATGTACATATGCGTGGCGAAATTTCGAGCGCCCCCCTTTTAAACTAACAAAATGATTACATTTTTTATTCGATACGGTCGCGTGAAATTACAAAGTTATTGCAGTAGCGAGCAACCATATTAAGTATCGAATTTAGGGATCGACGTGCACTGTCAGCTATTTATCATCGTCATTTCTCTTTGACTTTAATAATACACGTGTATAAAGACATTTATTCTCCTTATCCATCACATATGTATACATATACATTATCTCAAAAGAAGCAATAAACGTCGGTTGTCAACAATGCAGACCAACGCAAGTTATGGAAAATCTATTTATCATTTAAATGAATTATGTTTTATAAATATGCGTACACATACAATAATAGCTTAGCCTTGTATGTGATTCTTTTTAGACAGATAAGCGTATGTGAATTACATATATGATTGTCGTGAGACAGAAGAATAGAATTGCAAAACAATTAGTTGGTGAAATCAATCTATACCCTGTTCCTTAAAAAAGAATTGCAATAAAAATCGAAGTGAAAAATTTGTTTCGATTACACAACTACAAATCAAACTAATGTATTGACTATAGTGCAATATAATCGCTACATGGTATCGTTCAAAAATGTAGAATTAATAGTGGCTATAGTACTGTGATGGATGGCAGCGCAAGTGTAAGCACGTGTCTTGTCTGCTGTGCTAAACATTCGAATAAGTTGATAGCTGTTCATATCTTAACTAGAAAATCATTTTTCTGTCACAATTATAAATTTTCTAGCGTTAGTGTGCATAACGTTAATCGAAGGAGACTTAGTTGAAATAAAAAATATATTCAATAATTGTTGTATGGAGACTGTGAGCAATGATAAGTTGACTATATCCTTTAGCAATAAAATTATGGAAAACGTGATGTCGTTATTTGTTTTATGTTGTTTAAAAAAGCCTTGAGAAATGAGAATGAACTCTTAAGAAGACAATGTTCGTGTACAGGGTATTCTAGAAAACCACAGAAAACGTTGAACCGAAAATATTGGACATATTTTATGAAAAATTGAACTCCAGAGGTGACAGAAAATTGGCGGTGAAATGAAATATAAATCATTAATAAAGGTCACTCCATTATTGTAAAATTTTTCTCAAACAAATATTATACAGAAGTAATTAGTAATAGGAGAAAGTCCAAGTGCAGGATTTAATTAATTCTAAATTAGATTTACTTAAGATTGGCATATCTGGTATATGGTTAAATTGGCTATATCGGCTATGGATGATGGGAGGTGTATTAGGACTTACATTTGTAAATTCTTTTGATGATTTTATTTCGCTATTTTTATTAGATTTGTTAATTAAGAATGATCAATATGAGCTTGTTTTGGTAAATTACAGCGTAAAAACTTTGGTTTTAATCATGTTTAAAGAATAATTTTATTGTTTCTTCGATTTGTATTATAATAAAACTTCGGCTTCACTTAATTTAATGGATTTCTTTAACTTTTATTAACTAATTATGAACAAGCTCTTTATTTAACATTTGTTAAGGTTTTATTATTGTCCGAAAATAGTTAATGCTTTATAGTCGTGTTGAAGAAGCTGCTGTCTACCGCGACTTCTGAAATATATTAGATACCAATTTATAGGCAAAATTGACCCAGGGAAAGTATTGGACCGTCTGTTTGGAATTCAACGAGCTGTTGCTAACGAAGTTCCTCCTTGGTGAAGCAAGTAGGCATTTTTATCCATCGTTTGGCGCATGGTCGAGGTGTTGAAGGTCAGCATCAGAGACCATTCTTTAGATGCTAAATTAAATAATATTGTAGTGTAAATGGAACTTGACTCTGGACCCTATTGCATAATGTCGCATTACTTCTATTTGAGACATTTTAAACATGTTAAAATAATTTTTTGCAAAACAAATTTAATGTTATTAAAATAAAATAATTCTAATAGGAATCCACAAATGTTCAATATCATTTACTATGCTTTTTGGAACAACGGAATAATTCAAGCTATTTGCAATATTCATATTACAATTATAAGCAAAAAATTATAAAGGAGTATAAGCAATTATTATAAAACTGAATAACTACAAAAAGTCGGACGATGTTTTCGGACGAAACAATATATAAACAAACCTTACAACATATTAACAAATGCCAAATGGGACACTCCAGAAGAGAAGAGTGACTAATATGGAACAAACAAGATGTGCACCGGCATTGTTCTCTGCTCATAAATTAAAACAAGAATGTAATATTAACAAAGTTAATAGCTATGTAATTCAGCAACTATGCAGTTAATCAACATACTCCAATTTGGAAAAATATATCATAATATATAGCCAATTCGCAAAACATAATAAGACTAACAATAAGACCCCATACTTAATTAGTTCACAGAAAATAATTGAAAACATTAAATGAATTCAATATTCAACTACAATATAATATACAAGCTGTTCTTAAATCAAATTGAAATTCTAGAAAATTGTAGTTGGAATAAAGATCTTATTTTTGATCAACTAGCGAAAAAAAAAACATGAATGAACTAATTTATGCGAATCCTTTTTATCTATAACAAATCCTAAATAGGACGCCTGCTTCTGGAAACAATATACATTTTTCTTTCTTTCTGTGAGTCCACAATTTTGTAAACAATCTAATACCTTTTCAAGATTGGATAAATATCCATAATCTGTACGACTTGTAACTAATATCTCGTAAAATATGCACAAACGCCATCAATATTTGGTAAAGATTGATCTATAATGCGCTAAATTTATCCCTAATGGAAGTCTATTGCACTTAAATAATCCGCGATGGGTATTATGAGGTTTTCAAAATTTAACCGTTAATAATACTTGTTGATATGCATGGCTAAGATCAAGTTTTGTACATTTTTAACCTCCTTTTAATTTCGCAAACAGATAATATGTATGTGGCAAGGAAAATTGATCAAGTAAATTATTTGAATTTAAAGCTATTTTATATTTTAACAGTACCATATTTTACCAGTTTTAAAACAGGAACAACTGGCGTAGCCCACTTGCTAATGTCAACCGCTGTTGAAACCCCTGAATTTACTAATCTATTCAGCTCATCTTCCAATTTACTAATCAAAGAATGTGGTAGCGGCCTAGGTTTGAAACACTTAGGTTGAGCTCCTTCCTTAAGTTTTATTTCTAACTCTGATTTACTAAAAGTTTCTAAATTATTTTAAATAACGTTCAGTATCATCTGAAATTCTGAAATCCAACATTAAACTCGTGTAGGAAACTTCTACTTGGAAAAGGTGGGCCACCGTTTTTAATGACATAAAAGAAAAAATCTCTCTTTATTTTCAAAATTGACCTCGGTATTAATTTTGTAAGAACAGAAAAACGTTTTCAATCTCTAAAACATCCTAGATCTGTAGTGCAGCAATTCTACTACTGGTTAAGGTATGTATATGTGACTACATCTAATAACTGAACTAGAAATAATAACTTGCCTAATATTTATGTTTTCTCTTAATTAAATATTAATGATATTTATGTTTGATCTTACTCATGCAAAATATCATCGCCAAATAGCAAATACATTGTTTATACACTTACTGATATTGTTTTTACACAGGATTATTGTCTTATCTATCTAATTAAATACACTCCATGAAACATAGATTGAAGTTAACTGCAGAAAGTCCAGATATTTTGGATAGGTATTAAGCCTACCTAATAGCTGGAAAACCTTCCAAATCTCTTTAAATATTATCTGAAAACATCAACCACATCAAATCCTATATATTGCGTTTGCGGAAATGTTAGAAAGTGATTTTGTAGCTTGTATTTATATGAACTAAATACATAACTCTTAAGGCTACGATGTTTCGTTTGTTTATACGTATACGTTAGACATTCTGTATGTATAGAAATGTCCATTTCAGATGTCAGGACTCTTGCAAACCTTTCACTTCCGCCTCACATACATTAGGTTTAGTGCGAGTGAGAGGCGTATGAGAGTCCTGACATCTGAAATGGGCATTGGTGTAGATATATAACTTCTATCTAGGCGTGGCTAGCAAAAATCGACTATTTACGGTCCAAAGAAATGGGCAAAGCACAGATGCATGTAGCTGGCAATTTGGCAAAACTAGACGATAAATCTACTTAACTAACGCAAGCGTTTAATGCACTGAAGTGTCAAGAAAATTTAATACGGACGGCAGTAGCGCACTGCCGGGTTGTCGCATTAGCAAATTAGTTATTTGCACTTCAATATGCATGCAGGTCACACGCAATACGATTGTTTCTTTTTGATGTGTGTTCGTGAAGCAGTATTAACATAAATGTATACACTTTGCGATACTAAGTGTCAATACCATTAAGAGAATTAAGTTCAACGCCCTTCATAACAAACCTATGTGTACGTAGTTGATGCGTGCGTACATGCCAATACATATTTCCTATATGTGACTGTGCAAGTGAGAATATAAATACTTAATCATGGAAAACATTGCTTATCAACGAACCTATACGGACAAGTAAATAGGCCATATATTTATCGGTCGAGCGCCTTTCTTTAAAAACCGTTATCGGAAACACAAGAGTAAACGTTACGTATATACCTTCGAAACATTTTCGAGAGGATTTGATCTCTCCGACAAACGCCGCTCTAACGAAATACACGCCCACACAGTAGGTGGGCTGGGGGTGCCTTGTTATAATCGAAGGGTAGCTGGGTCCGACTAAGATTATGCCCTGTCCTCACCGCAGCTGGATGCCTTAGGAAGCACAACGGGAGGTGTGAAATCTCTTAGTTTTTGTTAATAGTACGCGCCTAGTATTATTTCCGAACCCGAACTCAAATTAAATTCAAAAAGAAGCATTTTTAATGAGAACGTATTTCATTTTGTCGTTCTTATGGTCGCATCGTTTACCCCTCCACAACAAGATTTAATTTAATAGTGTTGCTTCCTAATAATAAATTAATTGTCAGATGCCCAAACATCCAATGATGAAAATGAAACACAGCATATCAACATATTTTGGAATAAATGATAGTACATTACTATATACGTATTGTAGTGATATTACCCAGGAAATGTATTTATTCAACTTGCATTTAAAATTGAGAATGAATTTATTTTTCATTATTTATTTATTTATATGCGGTATGCTGCCGGGTAGGTATCACAAGAGGAAAGACTACTACTAGTACTATTAACTTCATAAAAGGTTTTTTTGTTCTAAAACATATAATATTTCAATTAGCGTTTATTCCTGGGAAGCCCATTTTCTCAAAAGGATCTCATTAGTATATCGGCCGGGGCAAGTACCTGTACGTGGTAAATTATTCATTCATTTAATAGAAAAATGTTCTTAAGTAATCTATGAAAATTGTTTTGAAGTATATAAATTGTTTGATTGCTTTGATGAGTTAAGTTTATTTTAAACGAAATATGCTGTATATTGTTACATTTTTAGATCACTTGATAGAAAATTAAACAAATTTATATCATACACCAAGTACTTGAAATTAGTTTTCCAGATATCCACTTTCCAAATAACAAAATTGAATTTGCTCCATTTATCGAAGATTTCATCTTTTTTGTCATTATTTTACAAAAAGTTTTTAACTGTCGTTTCGACAGTAGCCCAAATTTACTAATTAATATTTTGTCATACAGATTGTTCAGAAGGGTAGTAGCATTAACTGGAGCGTTACAAGCAGTTGAAACACTTTTCTTTCAAATAGAACACCTTGTATATTTTTAATTCTTACAGCACACTTCTTATACCAAAAGTTAATAATTTTTAAACTATATTGTGTTAGTGTAGAGCATAGGTGACTTCTAAATAAATCTAATGTGACGATTAACCGAAAACTAGAAATTTAACTAAACGCTAAATTCTGTCTTACTGTCAAATCGTCAAATCGTGCAAATAAATATTTTTCTCATATTCATTTAAGATTAATTTACCTCCACCATATCTTTATTGTTACCCGTTATTTGTGTGTTATTATTTATCTCGTGTTGTTTCTCTTTTTTAAGTTGTTTTTTAAATGTCCTCAAGTATCAGCACTTGAGTGACTAAAAGTCAGGTTTATTCTTGTTGGAAACGTAAAAGATAGGCCACTACTACTTTAGTAAGGTAGACGGTTGGCACAACGTTGGCTCCCTATCACGGATAGCTTAGCTCGCGCGGAGGTTGCCGATACTTCTGTGTTGTTTACCAGACTACGCCACAGTCCTTGCTATCATTATTCATTGTCAATAGTTTACTGCAGGAAACTTTTCGTGAAGTATCATCCTCCGATTCAACATATTCGGCTTATCTGAAAATTAATAGAAATAAATGGAAATTGACGTTACTACACTGTACTAAATCATTAAGACAATAACATATTCTGTTTCCGCCTCAATATAGGAAGTGTGCTGTAGGAATCACAGAGATTTTTAAATATGCATCGAATAAGGTAAGAAGATACAAGGTGTCCCACTTGAAAAAAGAGTTTCTGTAGTTAGAACTCCACTTAATGTTATTTTTCTGAACACCTTGTATGATGTTGCAATTGAAGTATTGTCATAACGACCGTAAGCATTCTGGTAAAGTAATGATAGATAAAAGAGATATAAGAAAATACCGCGAATGAATTTTTTTTTTTTCCTTAAAAAGTGAATGTCTTAGGAACTGTTTAATTTAAGGGTATAGTATATCATGGGAATTTGTTTTATTTTTTATCAAGGAATCTAAAAGCATAATAATATGAAAGGTATTTCGTTTAAAATAGCCAACTTAAACAACATACCAGACCCCGTATACTTCAATATAATTTTCTGCTATAGACCAGTTGATTTTAAGTAACTTCTATTCCGAATATTTTTCCATTAAATGAATAGATAAGTTGTAATTTACCGCGAACAGATGTTGCAGCACTGAGTACCGTACATAGACCTATCTTATCGTAAACGCGTCGTTTTTCTTGGAAATATTTAGCGGATATAATGAAGTATTGGTAATTCACCAAGTAATCATTCAAGTGATAGTGTATAGTGTAGTATGCAAGTAGTTTATATGTGAATAATTGAGATATTTCTGGGGCTATTGATCATACATATTGGTATGATACATTGTACAGTAGAGAGAAAAACTATCTTGAGTAAATTTAATACAAAAATAGTTAAATCTAACCATTTTTAATCAGCTAATGTTTTATCCTTTGATATATCTAAGAGTTACTTGTTATTACTAACATTTCGGCGTAATGTCACATTATTCTCACTTTTCAGTAGTAGGCTTGTCGACTTGTCAACTTCAAAAAAGACGCTATATCTCAGGATTCGGTTCTTCATTGTGCGCAGTTTAGTTGTCGTGTAAAAATGAAGGGCTACGTTTATTCCAATCATTTTTGCTACAGCAAAAAATACGTACTTTATTACTTCATTTCTTCTTTTTCATAATACCGACTGTTTTTTTTACAGAGAAAATGAATGGGGCACCAATTTGTTCCCCAAGCGGACAAGTTTTTCTGTCGTAATACAGATGAGTGGGCCAAGACGTTATTATGGAAAAGAATGTTCTTCTTCCCTAGGTGGGGCTTTTTCTCCATAGCTCAGTGTCCAATCGGTCCAATAAGTTAGCATACTGGTGACCATAACTGTTCTTCACTTCTCCAAATAATCAATTAAGATCCCAAAAGTCGCCATAACTTTTGCGTCTAATAATAGTCTTCGCCTTCTTTGGAGCACGTTCACCAGGAGAAACCCATTTTGTCGTTTCACCTTTGGTTTCTGGTTGGATCTATGTCCCATTTACAGTCACATAACGCTGCAGAAACTCACTCGTATAATATGCCCAAACATTGCTTTGAAGTTGGCATGCGATTTCGTTCTTGATACTTCGTTAACAAAAACTTCTCATACCCAATTTTTTACAGATATTTTGTAATCTATGTAATCTTCACTCGGCGGTCACCTACCATGATATTATGAACTTTATTAATGATATCGTCTGTAGTGCCTGGTCCTCATGAATTGTATCTAAATTCTCTTTGATTTTTGGACACATTTTTCCATCTAAAAAATAAATCAAACCACTGACCGGTATCGATCTTTTTCCTTGATTTCATAAATTTGCTTGTTTTAAACAGCTCTTGAAACGACATTTCTCGACGAATCTCTCGGAAATTTTGGCAGACTACTCAACTAAAGAACTATATTATTACTAGCTATGTCTTCAAATACAGGTACTTCTTATACTATCCTCGTATATTGCGTTCAATTTTAGCATCAAACCAGCAACGGTTAATGTAGGAGAAAATGTTGCATAATTTTTGAAAAAGACATACCAAGGAACAAACAAAGGATTTACTAAGGTACGGGATACTCTGCGATAGCAATAATGGATAAACAATAAATGCATGTTTTTTGTGAAGAAGTGGCCTATTAATGAATAGATTTCTCCCTATTACCGAGTAATTTAGGTATCCAACCTGGCGCCAAGTGGCTACTAGTGCTGAACAATTAGTAGCTGATATTCAACCTAGCAGCCGACTGCTAGAGGCAGCCGGTGGTCGAGATTATGTCTGCTTACTCTAAGATTAGCATTTTATTGGTACATTAATGTTCCTAGTCGTTGATAATTAAACTACATAGAATAAAGGTACAGTTGAGAAATGGGTGGCCATACTTCAACCTCCCTAGTCTTATTACTATACGCTATACTCTGTGCAAACGCAATTTTCTTGAATTTCAGTTGCTTTGTGCATGCGACTTAAATTGAAATATTAGCACCTATAGATGTACTATTGTGGTATACCTTTTTTGAATAATTTTCGTTTACAATGTTGGTAGTTGCCAGTACCTATTTTTATACGAGAGTCGGTTGTTTTTTGAACAGATATTACATTGCAGATAGAGAGCCTACGAAGCAAAAGCAGACTATATTCGTTTTGTTAGGCTACGTTATTTAGTCATCGCGTCGCAATTCTCTTGAAAGAAACAAAGAAGCAGGTATTACAATCGGTACCTGATGACCAGGTCAACAAACAACCCTAAGTTATTGAAAACCAATGCGAATTAAACAAGTAATCCCCATACAATAAAAATCGTGGTAGTTTGAAGGAGCCAGGATCTCTGTAATTATCATCTCGTTTCGGTGATTTGAGCTGGCCTCCTAGGTCCTCATCACTATCGTTACGTTACTTTCTGGGCCTGTTTACGGCAAACTTTTACGAAACCAAGCCCCAAGCATTGCAGCAGCTAAAAGATTTCATACATTGATGTGTGGAAGCAAATCTTGGAAAGAATAGTGACCAAGTTTAAGTAGCGACACGACTTACGTCCCATTCCTGCAACATCTCCTGTATTATCAATACAGTATTTTATATAGCTGTTAAGAGCTTTTAATCGTAACCATCAGTATTGTACTGTTTTACTACTGAAAGAACAAGGGTGTGTTAACATGTATATTTTAATGGATGATGATATCTTGCCAGTATCACGTATTTGTCTTCATTCACTAAACCATTATTATACCTTGATTTGATGGGGTTGTTCAAATTGCGTGCAATTATGGCAGCTTATTTACAGTAGAGAGCAATATTTCATGCAATATAGCGAAGTTTACCTGGCTGCAAGGTAATTTTCTATCTGGTGGAGGCAAAGACTAAAATATAAATAGTTAAACTCATGTTTGTAGACATTGTCGCGTTATTATTTGCAGCATCGAAGTTAGGTGTCATCACACATTGTGAGTCCAGTATGTCCACTCGCTTAAAGTTAAGATCCCTCTGGCGGCTGGGAGCTTATTTCAGAAGCTGCAACCCTTTTTCTCCCCTATTACCTAGAAAGTATGGGAGTTAGGAGGGTATTATAAGTCCAGCCAACGACAGTAGTGGAGGAACGGAATAACAACTTCCCTTTTGTTCATTTTCCTTACCTCCTAAAACTTCCAGTTCAACGTAAAGTTAGCCTACGACAAACTTCAGGATAATATTAGACACATGTCAATGTAAATTTGTAAATCAATTATCGTTCATTAGATAATCGTTTTATTTGTCACTAAAATTCATACAATAGCGTAGAACCAGTGTTTCAGTTGCGTCCCTGCACGAGTTTCCTTCTTTGTTTCGTCGTCAAAGTATTTTTGGAAAAGTTAGAATTATCAAAATTTGCTGTGATCAAAAACAATCGCTATCGCGATTAAATACAGGAGTGAGGAGATACTAATTTAATTTCTGACATTGAGTCAAATCGTCATCCAGCTAATACGTATTTGGTTGTGTTGAATTTCAAGATGCTAATGGTCTGAAGTCTGCTTATGTTTCGAAGATTCAGTCACACGCGGTGATTTGAAGAAGCTGAATTTCAGTTAGTCACTTAAAGAAAGTGTATACCTATGTGTTGGAATATCGTTGTATCAAGTTAGTTCCCTTTTAAAATCTAATTGCCGGATTATTGTTCTTAAATCATTCGCGAATTCACAAACTGTAAATTTAGTCAATTAATTTGGTAAAATTACATACCATAAGTAATACGTCCTACCATTTTATCTACATAATTATGTAGGAAACTGTAATCGTCATTCTAGAATATCTGAGATTAAACACCATGCCCTCAAATATTTAAAATATCGTGTAATACAGAGCTGTACAACTCAATTTATTGTTATAAAGCAGTTTAAAACTTGTATGCAAACAATTCGGCAACGCCAATATTTGAATTCGACAATGTCTCGACATACCATATATAGAGGTCCAGTTCGTTGTACATCCACCATTGCTCAAACAATTTGTTATATGTACGTACACAACATTAAAATTATATACTCAAATGGTGCAATATTCCAGAGCAATGTTTGGAGAGCTTATGTACAATTAACCTAAGATCCGCATGTGTGCATATTGAAACGCCAGACAAATACGGTGTCTTATTTCAACATAACGCGTTGCACAATCATCATTCATTTTGACACAATACTAATCTTTCAGTTAGGTTTCAATGCAAACCATAGTTTTACGAAGGGTAGAGGAAATAAAAGAGGGATACTGTGAACTATCTGAATAGACCTATCGACCTATCTATGTAGGTAGTGTAGCTACCCGAAAATTCCCCTTGGATACATAGTGACCGTTCGTCGCGTCTATTGCATATACACATAAAATGTGTCGTATGCTTTTCTATTGAAAAGTGGGTCATATGGTAGTGTTGGGATAAATTATTGCTAAATAAATCACGTTTCCCGAATTCTGCACGCGACAAGTTTTATTGTGATACTAGGGCCATATTTGTACGTAGGGGTAGGATTTAATTAACATTTACCAAATGCATAGCATACAAACGAAGCTATTCAGTTGCCCGTTATACTGGGTGAATTGAAAATTTTATCTTCGATTAAATGCAATTAATAAAAGATCCTTTCTTGCTCTTGGTTAAACGACATGAATGCATCTCGGTAGAGATTTATATTATGCATCGACACAATTGTAAAAGTGTGTATTGTGACATCTTTTTGCTTTTAACTATGAATTCAATTTGCTGTCAGATTAAAATACATGTCAAACACTCTCTTCTATTTTAACACATAGTTCGTACAAAATTTAAGAAAAAAATTATCGCTTATAAATAAATAAAAAGCTGTATCCTTAGTAAGCAATGTTTACTAGTCGTACAAAGATTCTGTGTCGTTTAGATATTAAAAAGACAAATCAGTAAACACGCCCTGCCACATTCTTCTCGAATTAACTACATTTAATCGATTTGTTTAACAGTACAAGTAGAAGCCGATAGGCTAATTGGAAAGAAGAATGGACTTCACGTTGCAATTGCACAAATTAATAGGACGACTGGCGAGCGCTGAACCCCTTCATCATAATTTAACTAACAAGAAGAAGAGAGTCCACAAAGCAAAGTCAGTAATCAGGTTTAATTGATATACATTATTCAATTGTCAAGCATCTGCGTTTAAATGCGAAAGAGGTCAAGTAAATAGGTTCTTGTAAACATAACGTAGCTTACAAACAATTACGACGAATTTTGATGAGTAATATTTTAAACTTCAAATTCGGAAATAAGTGGAAAATAAATGTATTTACGCACATATGAAACCAGTTGGTGTAATATTTGGAGATTTGGTATGTCTAGAAGTATGTATTTATAATTTCTTATACAGTTGTACAACATGCAACTTAGTTTAGTAACTTACTAATAATCTAACTATCGGTAATTTCTTCTGCGTAGCAGAGCCAAACCGCAACCAAAATGAGCACAAAGATTACATAGATAAATAGGAGAAGGGAGAAGATTTTGTACATTTTGACTTTTCAATTCGTCTTACAAGATTATTGATGATGCAATAGAAACTTGGAAATATCTTCGATGTTGATTAGGTAAAACCAAGAAGGTTACCAAAATGAAATAAACGAAATAAATCGAATTAAAATTGTTAGTTTAAGACAAGAAAAAATCGCAGAAAGTTGTACTTTTCACAGCATTTATAGAAGTGCACGTAACAGTTAACTTGACTGTTGTATTGGCTTAAATTAGTGACAGCAACGATCGTGCCTACGTATTCTTATGGTTATTACATACATTTCTTATGGATGTGTAGGTAACTAATGAATATTGCAAACATAAAATACAATAAATTTACCATTGAACTGCGATAATGCTAAAAAAGAAGAATGGCAGGAGAATCTGGAATTCATATTATAAAGAACTCAGGAAGAAAAGAATTAAATATTTGATTATTTACAAGATTCAGAATTATAAGAAATTCCAAAGCCAAGTAAGTTAGTTGTTAAAATTATGATTACGAGAAAACACCAAAATGTCTACTAATTATAAAAGGTAATATTCTATGGAGTTGGTTTTCAAATATCGTTTGAATAAATATTGTGTCACCAACCACCTACTGCAAAGGGTATTATTTTGTTTCAGTAACAAACAGAAACCAAAAAGGACATCGTCGTAACAGCGTTTTCAATTTAGAAGTATCTTTCACTACAGGGTGTTTCAAGAAACTCGTTAGTTAGAAGTTTTGATGATGTTATTACGAATAGAACGCTGAAATGTTAAAATAGGTAGTTATAGTATCGGACCTATTAATTTAAAACACTTTCACCTATCGAACATTTCCGGTTGAATCGGAAGTGGTTCCCAACATGCTTACTTTAAACACAATGCTCAGCTTAATCAATTGCGCACATCATATGTAAATAATTTGTGTAAGATCATATTGAAATCTTAGTTCTTGTTGAAATTAAATATTTGAGAACGTCATGGTGATTAAGGTATTTACATTTCTAGGAACTAAATGCAAGACCTTAATATGAACGGATGTAGAATTTCCTTTACAATCCAATATTATAGTCAAGGATACAACGGTACGTTTAGAGAAACGGAATTTTTTCAGTTTGAAAGTATCTATATTTGGAAACAATTGTGAACATCCTGTACAAAATTTAGTAAGTATAATGATAAGGTGTAGTACACGCAACCTTCAACTTCGCTTCTACAAAAGTAAATACCTTAATTTTCAAGACGATCTCAAATATTTAATTTGAACAAGAGCGTACAAATGCTAAAATTTTAACATGATAAATATCTCGAAAATACTTAACATTAGAGGAAAGATGCTCTAAGTCAAAGCAATTACATACTACGAGCACAATCGATTGAGCTGATAAAGAATGTACTATAGTATTTAAAAGAAGAAAGTGAGTAACCACCGGAAGCCGGAAACCTTTCGTAGGTGAAAATATTTTAAATTAATAGATCCCATGCCGTAACTACCAATTTCAAAAATTCAGAGTTCTATTCATGATAATATCGTTAAAACTTGTAACTAATTAGTTTGGTGAAATACTCTGCTAGATATCGTCCACTATATGACAACCAATCTATTTAGTATCATTCAGGCAGTCCAACTATGCGTATTGAATAACGATTGAAACAAGGCACGCCCATTTAAAGAAAATCTTTCTTGATATTGAAAAAATTAAAGAGGTTTCTCATGGTTATTCCAATAACGTTATGATGAATAAATTAGCGATAGCAATATATTGCACATAATGTTTTGTAGAGATACCGAGAATTATTATTATTACCACTTTATTTAGTCATGCATTTAGTAAACAGAAATTATCTGTAATGAAGGGGCTTAAGTTTTCTGAAACGTGTTTCAAGACCCTAACCTGATTTCTGCAAAAGTTGGCTACCGTAACGAAGGAGCCCTCGTAAAGATGCAAAAAAGTGATCTTCAACTACATGATCCTATGAGCTTCAATCCAAAGTGTTGTTCTTTGTATAAAATCTATAATTTTAATATAAGCACGCTTATAGCTATACTATACAGCATGATTTTTTTTAACTTGAAACTTTGATATATCTTAGAAAAATAAGCACTTCACTTCAATTTGATAATTACAATTCAATCATTTTGCGAAGGGAATATATTAGTGTTGAAGTTAGTCCTCCGCTCTCCCTCCCTGTAGCCAAGGTAGGGGATAACTTTGAAAACCTTGAACTCTTATATTTTATTGCGGATTCGGATTTTATGGCAATGAATATGTAGTCTGTAATCGACGAAACTCAATTTGTTAAAATGTCTCCTGCCGAGACCCTATGCAATACGTTTGCAATAAGAAAATGCCACGTTTTTTCTTCTATTCGTGTTTTTTGAAATTACAGAAACACAAAATATACGTACAAAACTTTAGGAAACAACTTACCCACTTTGAAGATTATTTCGAAAACTAAGAGACCTGTTTCGGTTAGGTTGTTGATACTACACGCCAGAATGCAGTATTTAACTGTGCAAGAGAAAATTGAAATGGTTCTAGTTCATGGAGAAGCTGGCAGGAGTCTTAATAATGCTGTCAATCTCTACGCTTTGCGTTTTCCATGTTTCGTTTTACCGTACTGTCAAACAATTCATTACTGTTGGAACTGAAAAGAAGAACGCGTCGAGCAACATTCACTGGAAAAAATAAAGAAATTGGTGTGTTAGTTGCAGTGTCTAATAATCCTGATGTTAGTACAAGAGAAATAGTTCGCGATTCCGGATTGTCCCAGACCATCAGGTAACTTCAGGTAATTTTTTGTCAGTGGGCACGTGAACAAATACAACAAAACTCACGTTTTTTTTTTACGAGGCGTCTTTTACAAATCACAATATTACTGGAGTGTTGAAAATCTACACTGGCTTCGTCAAATTGAACACCAGCGTCCTTGTACTGTCAACGTGTGGTGTGCAATAATCGTAACAAATTCATCGGTCCCCACACTTCTGAAGGCAAGTTGAATGGTCAAATGTACCGAGACGTTTTGGAAAGCGAACTGCCAACACTACTTGTGGACTTGAGCTTAGAAGTGTGACAGAACATGTGGCTTTAGCATGATGGTTGTCCAGAAAACTATTCGGTGCTTGCACGTGAAGTGCTTGATCGTGATTTCAATTGTCGCTTGGTAGGTAGAGCTGGGGTTCCTATTTGAGATGTCAAAGTTATCCCCATCTCACCTACAAGAAAGGAGAGATCGGGACTAATTGCAGCACTAATGTATTTCCTCCGCAGAATGATTAAATTTTAATTCTGGATATTTTTTTATTTTTCGATATGTTCGAAAGTTTCAAGTTAAGAAAATCGCCCCGTATAACACGTCATGTCTGTTTATATACTCCCAATCTATGGGAGTATATAAACAGTTAGTGCTTTTCGATATTACTTTCATTTCTAGCAATTAAAGAAAATATGATCTAGGTTTGCTGCATTATTTCCAGATAAAATGAACACACAAAGTATAGGACAAAAAAATATTTATTACACTTATCAGCGCAGTAGTAGACTCCTAAATGTGTTGAGGAACAGTATTGGGGAAAGTTCTAGGAATCACAGTGCCCACTGCCACCAAATGACTTCAAATTTTACAAGAAAATTTTAGACATACAAAACGTTGCAGGTGCTGGCTCTGGAAACCTGTCCGCTATCGCACTCTACATCGTTTTCTACAGTAATATTCTATATTAGAAGTCAACATCTTAACCGAATGGTGCTCTGAACTTGTATTGATTTTTGAGAACTTAGTAATAGAATTCTATCCTGAGAGAGTAATTAAATACACCGTGGATTTCGTCGTAGCACCCAATCTATGTTTAACTAGTCTGTGATTGGGTGACTTTTTATTATTAGGTTCTCCTTTTCAAGAGGATTTATCATTCTTTAAAGCGACATGTGCAAAGCTTTTATTTCCAAACGACAAATCAACTATTGCGGAGCAAAGCACAAATGATGTGGAAATCAAACGATAAATGCAGCTAATGGAAATACCATTGTCGTTGCAATAAATCTGAATAGAATAATTAATTACTGCACACTATTGATAACAACTGCATCTGTTGGTTAATGTAATTAGTAACACGTAGTAATCACATTTATCGGTAAGTATTAATAATCAACAGTGTATATGGTTATTCTAATATGAGAAAGTCTATCGTAGCAGCGTTCTTAATATTAATTAAAATAACTGTTCGCGTATAGTGAATCATAAAACTGCTACTCAATTCCCGTCCGTTAGTTCAGTACATCTTAGAGAAATTGCAAATCACGAAATTCTTGTTCTCGAAGATGAGATTTTGTGGTGTCATGCTTGGAATCTCACACGCAGGCAGTCATACAGACGTTGAATAACGTACATATCTCCAAGGATATACGCGCCCAGTCCAATTCTACATGAAGAGATTCGTTAAACTTATGGGATATATTAATTACACCACATTAAAGAAATAGGTCCTTTGGACAAACATTTTGCTGAAATACTGCCTTGTCCATACCTCTAACTGCTGCATTAGGACTGGTTGGCTGTACTGAACAAGGGCGGATTATTTAAATGGAGTTATTTACATTAGCCACTTTAACCTTTCCATTTAATAGCTATTAATAATAATAACCAGTTTGTCACCGTAATGCACACATAATCACAAAATTTAATTTGATATTGTCAAAAAGACTAATCCTTACATAATATTCGCATGGTACTTGCTTTATTTCTTCATACTTATGATATGATACTATTATTCTAGAGATTATATTGCATGCATCATTTGCACTGGCCGTAATTAGAAATCCACCACCAAAAAATTTTTGGAAGCGCATCTATGCTCAGGTGCTAAAGCTAATCGCAATAATGGTCGGTAGCTACGGAACTTCTCGCACTATTCGTCCCTAAATTGTTCGTCTGCGCCTAAACTTTAAATTCAAAGGTTCCAACACCGTAATACTGTCGAATGATTACGATTAAGTCTGAGCGCATTTCCCGGAAACTAACACAACCTTCATGTAGCTCAATAATATGATAAACAATCGCATAAGTTGACCTTAATACAATTATAAAAAACGAAGTACTCCAACAGTTTGGGAGTGGTGCATTTTTTATTGCAGCCAGTGTATCGAGAAAGTGTAAAGAGGGTATGTGGAATTTTTCTCATTTTTAATTTTAAGGCGTATATATGATTGTTGGCTCTGACTGACAGTGAATTAACGTAGTTTCGTCAAGCGCTGGGTTGTTGTATTTTACTACTTCTTACACTCCCCGACAAAAACTTAGACGCGGTAAGATGTTTTACGGGTTTTAAGGGTTACAACATTTATTTGCGAAACTAGCAAGATATCTAATAAAGTTTTTATTCATAAAATTAAAATAATCTTAAAAATATCTCCTCCAGTAATATATGAACTAAATAATAAATTATTACTCCAATGTTTAAACAATTTCTGCGACAAAAATTTAGACGCTCTGTTGCAAATGTAAAACAAAAATAAACAAATGGGTGACCAGTAATGCGTAGATCCCCCATTATTCTTAATCACTTCCAATAGTCTGTTATTAATAGGTTTATATAAATTTAACATATAATTTTGAGGGATATTCTGCCACTCAGTCACTATTGAAGTTTTCAGTTCCTGTACCGTGAAATATTGACGGCCTCCGCCATAAACGCGACGTAGCAATTCGCCCCACATGTTTTCAATAATGTTTAAGTCTGGTGACCGTGCCGACCACTGTAAAGTTTCAATCTTTTGCTCTTTAAACCATTCAGTAATGGTTTTTGCTTCATGAATTGGCGCGTTATCTTGCTGAAAAACAAAATTGCGCCCGGCCCATTGGTTTCCAAAACGTAGAAGATTGTCACGCAATAAGTCTTTATACGTCACAGATGTCATTTTGTTTGTGCAAAACACTATCTCACTTTTATCGCGGAATCCAATCGCTGCCCATATCATCACAGATCCACCCCCTAATTGTCTGGTCATTTTCACTTTTGGTTCCTTTCTCAGATCATGATAATAATGCGAGTACCCATGCGGTCCGTCCAAATTAAATCGTTTCTCATCGGAAAATATAACCTTTTCCCATTGTTTCTTCCAGGATACGTGTTCTTCAGCAAATCTCAACCTCGCTTCTTTGTTTTTCGCCGAAAGTGGCGGTTTTCTCAACATTTTCTTCCGTGATATTACCGGTGACGCCTTTAAAATTCTTTGAGAATTACGCACCTGCGTTTGTACCCCCGCCTGTTCTGCAATAACTCTCGCCGACGCAGAAGAATTGGATGCACACCGCAATATCATGCGTTTTAGCACTTACAGCTTTCAGTCGCCACTGGCCTTTTGGTTTGCCGTAATTTTTCGGATCTTTTAGGAAATTTCCAACGGAATGATCGCTTCTTCGTAACCGACGAGCAATTTCCTTCTTACTAACACCATCTTGGTGCCAGGCTAGAACTTTACCCCTTTCTGTCAAGGATAATTGCTTTTTTCTACCCATATTGCAAACACTTTATAAAATATAATTTCTCGTGGTGAAATGTGTACACTTTACCAGCACAACCACTGCATATAAAGAGAAGTATCAAATTAAAACATTTTTGCTTATATTAATGTAATAAATGCACAGGGTCTAAATTTTTGTCGCATTTAAAATTCCTATTTTGATCTGGGAAAATCTCAATTACCCCTCATAAAGCAATAAATACCCAGAAATATCTATAAATGAACTATTTACATAACAAGTATTAATAACCCTAATTTACATTTTATATAAAGTCTATAAACTTTGTTTCGTAAATAAAAACGACACCGCGTCTATGTTTTTGTCGGGTAGTGTAGGTTCGGCGATACCGCTCGCCAAACATTTATGCTCAATACCTACACGGCAATAGTGCCTGATAGATACCAACTATTGCAGAGAAGAAGATTCAACAAAGAATCAGTTTTTCGATGATTTTCAGGAAGTTCAGGGAGAAGTTTTGTAAATGTATTTACCTCAGATGAAGCTTGCTTCCAGTTGGGTAATAATCGGCGACGGCTCTTAAGTAGAGAAAGGCAGACAATACAAAGATCGAAATCATTCTAAATGAATACCTTCTTCAAACAGTCACAACACTTTGCAGCCTCTCCAGACCTAAGCCCGCTTAAAAATATCTGAGAACTCATGAAAACTGACATAGAACATGCGCCAACTTGTGGCAACCGTTTTAGAAGTCTGACAAGTTATTATTGAGAAGTATGGAAGCGACCTCTTTAACAAATGCTCACAGTCCAATAGGCCGTTTATTACCAAGTAAATTGAGTTGCCTTTCGTATAAAATATTAAGATTTGTTCAATAGAGGCAACTCAAAAAGTCCAAGTGATATTAAGTCAACAAAAGGGAAGATTTAATAAAATGGTCCTATATCTCATCTCATCTCATATTCTTTTATATTTCAAAATTTAGACAATCGGTTTCGTGTTAAAAAGACGCATTATCAGGCCAGAAGTTTCTAGTCTATATCAAGTACCATGCGCAACTATATTAAGCGCTCTTTGTAATTGACAAAATCTATACTTTCTATTTAATTCTGGTATTATGGTGTGTCTTTTTAACACGAAACCGGACGCCTAAATTTTGTAATATAAAAGAATTTTGTGAGTTATATGATCATTTTATTAAACCTTCCCTTTTGGTGAGGGTAATTTGTTTGTGTACCTCTATTTATTTAATTTCGCATATGTATATTGCTAATCAAAAAAGTATGTTATTATTATTTTCCATACGTATGCGTTCCTATTCCGTTAAAACGCAAAAAAGCTTTTAGAAAACGACCGTTTGAGAGGTTAAGGAGAATGCCGGTAGGTAGTATAGATGTGATCGAAACAATATTTTGCGTCTATGGAACTACACAAAAGGTAAATTAGTTTAAAAAGTAATTTCACAAAGGATAAAGGAAGTACGCCATTCCGAAAGCATCAATCACTATTTGGCAGTTTTACAGCCAAACGCGCCAGGGATATATTTCTGCACTGTGTCGGTGGTAATCAATCTCTGGTACAGTTCAGAGATAGAGGAGGCAAAAGCCGGTGGTCCTTTCGGGGGGGTTGTTTCGTGTGGTTCCGCATGAATCGAAATTACTTGAAAAATTTCATTATCTCCATAGCTGCTATTAGGTAAAGAATGACACCGATAATGCCCACGGTACGCGATCATAAGCGTGACGAAGCTCTTTTACAATAGATTTTAAAATTTTACGACCCCTATACCCGAACGAAAATCCATTCGATACAGTCAGTCTTCGTGCACGGCTCTTTGTAGCCCAGCCTTCATCCCTCAAAACTCAGGTGTTTCACATAGCTGTAGCGCCGACATCGCATAAAGAATCGATGTATGTACCTACGTGTGTAATTCCACGGAGACCTCACGCTAAAACTCGATATTTTAAAATGCAACCTTATCGGCAGTTTCTCAGCACATATTTTTAAAGAAAAATGGAGAAACATGAAGAAGCCGTAAGGGTGTATACTTATACTAATATTATAAAAATACGTGAAACGTATGTACTACAGGATGTTCCTATTTTTTGTGACAGCCTTTGAATGCATACGAGTTATGATGAAATTATTTCATTTTCAAGTGGAATTCTATGCGTGAGACCATTTAGATACGAGAATGGTACGATAAGTATCTGTGCTAAGAAAGACAACACAACTGTTTTGCATTTAGTAAACTTATTTCTCGACATAATCTCCTTGTAGCTCTATACACTTAGTTTAATGATGTTCCAGCCGTTTTCTGTCATTCAAATAATAGGACTTATCAATCTCTGCAAAAGAGGCCGCTGTTTTAGCATTGTCCCCTGCATTTGACATGAACCGCTTTCCGTCAAACCATTTTCTTAAATTTGGGACAGAAAAGGAGTCACATGGTGCCAAATTCGGCGAATATGGTGGATGAGGTACCAATTGGTACAGCACCTTTACTAATTTTACTATTACAATTGCCAATTAGTGAGCCGGGGTGTTATCCTAGTGGTAGAGAATTCTTTTCCCCTCTAGATGGGGCCTTCTTTTCTTTAACGTATTAATTTCAACCTTAACATAATCGCTTACTATTATATTATTGTTACATTTGATTCTGGCCTGAGGATATGTACTTAAACGCGAAATCGGTCGCCTACATTTTTTAATACAGAATTTTCTGAGAACTGGACCCGTTTTAATTTCCACCTTTCACAGCTTCATCACACAGGATCATTATGGACCATTTATTTTTTATTTCCTTTAGTTCGGCGTCAAAACAGTCCAATAAATTAGCATGGTACTGTTTCATGATTTTCCTTTCTTTCACTAAATAATCGATCAAGATTTGCCTTGCCAACCCGGAGATATCGGCGCCAACTTTTTCGTCTGACGGAATTGTCTTCGCCTTCTTTGGTGCACGTTCACCGGAGCGTATAATGATGTATCCATGTCTCATCAACGGTTACGTAACATCGTAGAAATTCGCGCCTATTGCTCCTAAACATGTTCAAACACTGCTTAGAGTTATCACGCGATTGCGTTTCTGTCCAATCGTCAACAAACACGGCACTCATCTCGCCGATAGCTACCTCATACCTAATTTTTCATGTTTTGCACACGTTCCATTGAGATGTATCTTTATCTGGCTGTCTGCTACAACGATTCATCCATCATATCGCCCATACTCACCTCTATGGGACGACCTAGCCGCTCTTATTCTAAGATGGATGTGCGGCCAGGCCCAAATTTAAGTCAGTGTCCGATGGTAGTCATCGAAGGAGCATGATCTTATCTGCTCCAATTAATTCCTGATTTTTTCCAATTTCCAATTAATTGCTGATTTGTCCGCATGTTTTCCATCCAAAAAATGAAATCGGATCACTGACCGATATTGTTCTTTTTCCATGATTTTACAAATACATAAACTTACTCATCTTCAACTGGTCTCAAAACAACACAGCTATTGAATCATTCTGAAGGTTTGACAGGCGTCGACTAAAAAGTTGTACTAGCAGTCAGCAATGCAGGTTATTACACAAAGCGCCATCTGTTTCCAAACACGGATACTTCTCATACCATCCTCGTATTTTAGCCAATTCCAACCACTTGCCAATTTGCATTATTTCCTATTGGCTTGCTAAATCACTGGCTTGTAGGAACACTATTGCCTGGATTTCTCACGTGTAAGGCAAAAACATCCATTAAGCTATTGTTACCCTTTGCCTTACAAGAATAAAGGAATCAATAAGTCCAGAAAAAAACTAAGTGCTATATAATCCAAACTTGTATGGTATGTTGCTCAGGAGATGTATAAATGTACGAAACAAAAATGGGCTGCACTGATACAAAGGTTTCTTTCATTCAAAGCAATATAATTTACCACAAATGAATGGTAGTTTTCAATAGAGTCGAATAAATATTTGTTAAACACAAAGAAATATATTTCTTGTTACTGCATTCAAAATTTCTTTAAATGAAGGAATAATTTTGTTGCAAAAAAATAATTGCTGACTATTTTTATTTTGTGTTAGAAATTGTTTAAATAAGCCGGAATAGGTTTATCTTTAATCGTTTTATTCTACTCAAAATTTTATGTAAAACAGCTTTTATCTCGGTTAAGGAGCTTACTTACTGAGCTACTTTTGATTAAATCGTGAAACGACTCTCCAGTTACTAAAACAGACGAAAAAAAGAAACATACTGTATGGTTTTGTTTATTCATAAGTCTATTATTTTTTCAGTATTATGTTCTGTTTAATTTAGTTAGTGTGTTCACCTGTCACATACTCTGTTTTGTAACAATTAGACCAATGCGTTTCAATCCCATCAATAACATTAACATTTTTTCAGTGCATGTATGTATATGTGTATTATTATATTTATAGAAAAATGTTTCGCGTCAAATTGAGTCTCTCTTTAGTATTGCAAGAATTCAATTACATTAAAGTTTTGTCTGTGTATTTTGGGTGTCAAACCCTTCTAGGTTTATTGTGTAATGAGTATCATACCCACACAGAGCATATGCTGAAATACGAGATTTGATAAAGCAATTACTGAATTCATCTTGTACCTTCATTACCTAAATGTATTACAAGCTTCCGTACAACTTCTAAAATAATTAAAGCGGTTGTGCAGGTTATAGGTAGCTTCAGGTACTAGGTTTTGTTAAATGTATTATCCGGAGAAGTATTGGGATGAAATAAATTTGTAGGGTTCCATCCTCGTTTCGGAACGTACTCTATTAAGCTGCAGCATATCTTAATTAATTTAATCATGCCGTTGCCTAACAGTCAAATAAATTCACGTTTTAACGTTGATTAAATTGGATTTTAATAACTAACACTGCGGCATTCGAATCGTTAAAGAATACTGTTTCGATGATTGAATCGACCCATAAACTTATCACCGAAACCATAAATTTAATCGAATCAAAATGAAGTGTTTGTCTAAAAATATTTAAATAATGATATTTTAATCAGTTCTTGTATATTTATGTGCTATAACTAGCAGCCCACTCATTCTTCGATTTATTCTATTCTAATAACTTTGGTAGGATTTATTTTCCGATAAAAGCATTTAAAATTCTAACGACGATGTCTCTCAGTCAATTGTCTAGGCTAGGGTAACCAATGAAATTAGATTTACATATTATCTTATATTTCTCTTAAACGCTAGGGACTCGGCGTTGATAAACTAAAAGCAAATTAATTTAGTTATAGCACTGAGATATCTTGAGTTTTATATATGTATTTAACAGCACTTAATTTATACGATTATAAATGGTAGGTTTTAGGTGTCCATTTAACTAACATCCAAACATTTAAAGTAACTAACTACCAACCTCCTGTTAACTGATATTTTAATGAAATACCCACTTCTCACTATGTCTTTGACTCATATTAGAAAATGTATCATTGCTGCTAAGTTAAGATTTACTGTGGCTTTGATGCGATTTTACAGAAGACATGCAAAATTAAATACGATACTGCAATTTTAAGATGTTAGTTTTTGGGTAAAGTATAAGTAGGTGGACCATGAACTACATATGCTTAGAGCATTTGTGTCACAAATCAACAATTAATTATTTTTGTTTGACCAATAGAGGATCATAATATGGCTAAATCTCTACTGACAACAATAGTTTCGACTGATTAAATTTATCTTCTATTATTTTCTTTTCGTGACATAAAAAAAAATAATGTTATTCTCTTTGTCTCTGCACCTTGTTTTTCATTTTACCTGAGCTGTAAGTAAATAACGTAGATCACGTACTTGGCAATCTGATGTTCTCCCAAGTGTTACTAAAGTAAAATAGCTTGGCTGAGCTAATTTCGATGCCCCTCATTAAGCAAAATATATCTACCTAGCTTAGTTTTTAAGAGTTACCTTTTATCCAGGTTACGGGAAAGCTTTTGTAATGTTGAAGGGAAAATTATTTTGTCATGAAATAACCTTAATAACCCCTTAGGAAATTCAAAAGACCAGGTAAATAACGTGGTATATTGGGCAGTAATCAAGAATAATGCTAAATATAGCTAATGGTATTGACGGAGTCACTTAAGGCAAAAGCCATGTGTGCAGACGAAGCACTAGCCATCGGACATGTTTTTATCCGGCGTCATCTGAGTCGCTTTTAGCGCTTGTTTACCTCGCATTATTATTTGCCTTTCAGATTATGTCACTAATTTCACCAGTAAAAAATATATATCCTCACACCGTCTAGCTGACATGTTTATATATTGGACAGGCAAAAAGGTCAATCAGAGTTAGGTACGAGGAGCATCTGGCCCATCTTAAATTCAGAATTCAAATCTAGCGTTGCTATATTCTTGAAAGGAATCATAATATTGTTGATATGATGATTGATGTTAGTTAAGAATGCCAACAATGTTATGAATTGTTATGAGTGCATTGGCATTTACAAAAGTCTATATATTTTAATTAATTCAGGTTAAGCACTGTTAAATTCAAGTCTTTACTTTTACCGTAAAAAAACGTGTAAACAGGTTAGTTTTCGCTTGAACTGTTAATTCAGTTTTATTGCTAAAGATTGTTCAGTTTTATTGCTAAGAAACGTATGTCCAGTATTAGTAAAGTGTTTCAGTGTCACAGTGTTCGGGTATGCGATTTGTTTCAGGAGTAATATTTTGTAAAATGTTCAAGTTACGCGGTACATTAAGAAACTCATCAGAAAACTTTTTTTCATAAATATATCTGCTTAGCTAAACCTCAAGGGTCTAGATAACTTTCAGGGAGTTTTATTTGCTTTACTGCTGAAAAATCTTGCTGTGCAACGTTGTAGATAAATCTGTTCATTTTATTCTAATCTCTAACCAATATTTCTCTACTTAATTGCATTATTTCTTAATAATGCAATGTAGTTGAGCTCTGGTTGTCAGGAAGTGCTGCGGCTGAACTCCACTCTGTTCCACTTTTATTTCATCATTCGTTCTTACTCGAGAACAAATATCTAATTATTGCTCTATATTCGATTTTTTCCATTGTTGTTAAATCACGAATGTTGGTAATTTTAAATAGCTAACATTTACTGTATCTGCTTGAATGTTTGGCAGTACTATTTTGAAAGGTTACGTTTACAAAAAAAAATAGTTACTTCAATTCCAGTAGTACTGGATCTCTTGTCGAAGCTAGGTAATTATCGAACTTTCCTTGTATGAAGGAAAGTAATAGTGACTTCAAATGGATGTTGTAGTTGTAAGTTGGAGAAGTTTCGTATAATCAATTCTTAGAATGGCGGAACTTGAAGCTGGTATACTAATGAATACGCATTCGAAACAAGTGTTGCTGGAATATCTGCTTCCAAATTTAAAAACATTATGTCAATTCGATTTTTCGATTATCATTTGTATTTGATGCACGTTCCTGCTTCGACGTTCGTCATAATCTGGAAGATGGGATACGTATCTTTCTTTTCACAATTCCGCCTTCTCGCTATAGAAAAACTTGTTTTTTAAAGTATTTAAAAGGTAGACCATATAAAAGGTGATTTAAATTAGTAATGAAGTAACTGTATTATAGATGACTATAACATAAATAATAATTTGCAGTGTTAATGCTGGTATGGACAACTACATATTACCTTATTTTACATTTCTCATTCTAGTGTATCGTAGCAACACATTAATTTCGTTTCCCTTAAGTACTTGCATTTGTAAGAAATAAGAAAACAGAATATATAAGTCTATCAATCACATATATTTTGTTTTTCTTATCTGGACGTAATGGTCATATACCAACTTATAAAAATGGGTTTGGGATTACTGTAAACGAACAAAATATTAGGACGCTATTTGCGTGAGAAGTTCAAGGCGATCAAGGTAAAGTATTTCATAATCCATAAACTGAAAACTTTTCACATTATCGGCCGATAGCAAGTTCGGTCCGCATGCCAGGTAATAATTAACCAATGGCGTGCCAGAGAGGCCGGTCGATGTAAAGTTATACATTATTACTACCCTACCTGAGCGTAGGGGTGAGTTATGCTGCATAGCGTTGGTCTTTCATATAACACGGAAACATACGCTCCGGGTTTTCTAGCCCTGGAATTAGAGATGGGGTCTGGGATATAAAATATCCATTCTGGATGCTAGTGGGGAATGTGGTGGGGGAGATACGGCCTCTTCTCCATTGGGTGTTTGAGCTTTTAGGTTTAGTTTGATGTTCTATCGTTTTGAGTGTGGTTCTGCCGGAGCAGCTGACAATTACTTAGCGTTTTGGTTCACGTACACTGTTATTTGATATAATCGTTTCTATTTTTGCTATCGCGCGGAAAGATAATTGTGGATGCTGTTTCTTTTGTCGATGTGATCGATATGGATATCTAAGGCGAGGATAGACTGAACGTAAGTTAATTTTGCGTGTAATATTGTAATATATATATTTAAAAAGCAAGCATTGGGTCTGTATCTCTAAAACTATCTTTAAAGTGTTTCTTTCAACTGTTGCCGCCGTTCAAAGATAATTTATTTACTACTAAATGCGGATACTAATTCAATGTCGTTTTGGTTTATTTGTACCCATCGGCTTCTACTAATGTTCATATAATTATATAATTTCTTATCATTTTCAATGGGAAAAATTGTAATAAACCACATGCAAAGTAATTAATATATCGCAGTTATAGTTTTCGGTTTCCCAGAATTTATGTTACTCCTTAACTTAAATTACATAACTTACAAGTTTTTTAGATTATATTTTCATATCCTCAGTTTGCTGCACGACATATAGAATTGTAACTGATAGTGTGAAAACAATTAAAAATGCTCTCGTTTTATATATTACTGAGTTTGCGTTCACTACTTTATCCGTGATTTTTTTTCTCCTGTTGTGCAAAAAGACGAAAATTATTTGTCATGGATTGTTTCATACACAATTCTAGAATAAAACACATGTCGCTCTTTTACCAATCAAGCTATCGTTGAAGAGAAAGTAGCAATAAGATTTCTTTTGCTGGTGTTAAATAATTAACGTCTTGTGTAGACCATTTGATATCATTAAAAACCTTTTAGCTCCTTTTGAGTAGTGTCTCTTAAGTAAATTGTTGATTTCAACATAAATTAAAAAAATAGTCAGAACCCAACATATGCTGCGAAGGCAATAATTTCGGATTGTTTTTGGCTAATCAAATGGTGTGTCTGATCTCTGTTGGAACAAAACTAAGGCATTGCAAATTAATAATGCGCAACGCAACTATGGCACAAGGAACTTAACACTATTACTATAAGTTTAACTAAAATTAAGAAGTTTGAGAGAAAAAAATATCTAGAATCGTGACTGCTAGCTACCTTTTTAGTCGCTTGATACATATCTCATTCGTTACGGTATGCATATCTTCACTTTGATGTACTGCTAATCCATCGTTTTCCTAACTCAACTAAAATACATATACAGATATATATGAGGAGCGTTCATTCAAATTTAAACATATTCACTTTTGGAAAAATGAGATTTTCATTCTCATTGGAATATGTTTGTTAAGAGCTCGAAAACACCGCAAATTCCATGTTAAAATAACAAAAATATTCTGCAAAAAGGAATCATGAATTTTCCCTTAAAATGCAGTTCAAACTAACGTCGATATATTTACCTGTTCTTTTTTAATCTTCATGTGAAGAAACGATATTTTTTTAATGGCATCCAATACTTCATAAACAGTGTGTCATCAAATATGCCTTAATATTTAGTCAATATCTAGCTCTTGAATACGCAGGTATTGCTTGTATGTACGTATAGATACAGTGACGGTATCTAGAGGGTATCGCCGAAGATTTTTTTGATAGATGTCAATCTTTTCATTGAGTTCATTCAAGACTCAGGGAAATTGGTGCACTTGTTGCTTAGCGTAATAGTCGGGACGAGGCTACAGAAAATAATGTAAACAACAAAGAAAATGTAGTTGATGCAATGAATAACCCCAGCTTGAGCATGAACTCTGTATGGCGAACACTTCATCGTGAACAGTTACATACGCGTCAAGCATTACAGCTGGAAGATTATAATCAACGTGTAGAGTTCTGTAGTTGATCGCTACAAAAAATTGTCCAGGATTCCATATTTTTAACTAGAATACAACAACGGATTACGATATCTTTAAAATCTACGTACTGTTAGACAATCACGATTTCAACACCGTTTTAGTGTTAATATTGTGGTTGATATCTTTAATTGAGAACTGTTTGAATTGGAAGGTCTACTACGCACGTTATATCCGGAACACTATCTAACTTTTCTAGATGAAACGCTTTTTGAGAAGATCAAATACAGTCCGATTCTTAATCGTTAACAAACGCAATGGTTGAGTGCACATTTTTCTGAACGGTGGATTGATAATAGAGGTTTTATTGCTTGGGCCCCAGGATCTCCCGACCTAAACCCCTCATTTTTTTTTCGGGCCATTTGAAATAGGTGATTTACAGTGTTAATATTTTCTTACATATTCATTTGAATCTTCTTTTATTGGCTATTTATCTTCCTAGTTTATTTCTAAAGTTGTACTTTTAATAATCATATCAACTTTATTAAAATTTGTTTCAGTTCTGTAAATAAAAAGAATAGGACCTGTGTTAATTTAACATTTTTTGTTTTGAATAACTTCCCGTACAAGTTGTTCTTTTCACCTATTATAAATCATCTTGTATAGTACGCACAAGTGTAAATAGTATAATAGGAAATAACAATAAGAGATAGCAATGTTTATATTCTTGTGTCATTTTATATTTCCGGTACTATTTCATTTCTAGGTATTTCGTCTATTAGTTTTGTAACAATGGTAAGTATTGCAAGCACTTATTTTTCTAATAAAAAGTGACTGACTGCTCTAAAAAACAAACAAGCTTGCAAGATGCAAATGTAACGCACAATTTTTTTAAGAACATATTTACTTTGAGATTAGTTATTAGATTATTTGTGTAACTAACATAATAAGGGGAACTATTTAGAATCAGTTTATGTTGCCGGATCTGATTTCAAAGGATGTTTTATTTTCCAAGTTTATTAATGTTTCCACTTTTATTAAATACTGTTGCCAGTAATGGACTTTTCCCTTCGAATTTTCCTAGTTTAATTGTACATCCTTGTTCTGCATGTTACATTTATAATACTTTTATTAAAATGCTCCTTTCAACAATAGTAGTCGAGGTAATCGAAATTCCATTATCGTTTCCTAGTTACATTAGTTATTATAAACGAATCACTATGTGCATTTCGTAATTACGCGTCTAATAGCGTGTTCCATTGGCAATTCTAGAGCACTCGGAGCAGAAGTTGCATGATCCATTGGGAAAGTCGGAGCAGTTAGAGATATACCCGGAGCAATTTTTACTGCTCTGACTGGAGGAGAAAAGTCGCTTTAGAGCAATATGGCCGACTGATGTTTAGAAATACAATAAAGGCATGTTACTGATGTATTAAAGCTTTCCCAACGAAACATGACATGTAGAATCGCTCCAATCCAGAATTTCCGAACTAGAATTGCAAGCTCCAACTGCACTCTAGTGCAGTCCATGTGAAATACGCTATAATGTTACTCATGCAATAGATTATTCTATTATGTCATTTTGAATAGAAACTGTGCATATTTTTGGTAGATACCCTGCCTAATTTAGAAATGTACGTTGAGTTTTAAGAAAAATAAGCTTGGTATGTTTTTTAAGGAAAGCATTTGATTGAAGCAGATCTATTAAAATTATTATTGTGATTTGTGATTGATAATTTCATACATACGAAATAATTGTATTGTATCTCAACGTACAATTAAGCGAATTTAAGCTACAAAATTAGAACTTTCATCTAGTACGAAGAATTTAGAACGTATCATTTCCCAAGCAGGTTCCACAACGCAAGACGTTGGTTTTAGCGAATCTTTCAATATTCCAAAAATTATACAAATTTATCAATAGCTTGATAGTGGTGTAAGTAAATGTTTGCAACTTTGAAATTGATTTTAATCGTTTTCTTTTTGGAAGTTCCAGTATTCAATAGTTTTTCAATTGGTTTCCTGAGGAGAACTAATCCGATTTATCTTTGCATTACAATATTTTAAAAGTAGGACAGACATTAGCACTCGCTTTCCCGCAATGTACTATTATCTTGGTATTTAATTAGGATATTGTAAAACGAATGGTGAAACCATTGAGCTATTCTTTAATAATGTTTAGGAGTGGACATTGAATTGTTTAGCTTGGCATAAGCATGATTTGGGACTGACAAATTTCGAAATGTATAGGTTTATCTAAAACATTAATCGGCACCATTTCCTCTGTTTTCATACTAATATTAACTTTTTCAATATAAGTAGAATAAACGATTTCTGTTCTCGATGGATTAAAAGACGTCACAATGTTATGTTGAAGTATTCAACTGTACTATCCGGCATAAACAAATAATATCCTCACCATTACTATTGTACCTTCCTATTTACTATATCTATCATCAATAATTACGGTATTCGTTACAAAATAAGCATCACAGCTATTCCTGATAGTTCATTAGTTTCATCCTTATCTGACCGTGTAAAAGCGTTGGCTTGTTTGTGTGTAATGACGCAATCTTTCAGAACGCCGAACGTAGGAATGCGCTTCGAGTGATTTCAATAATTCGTAAATCTACAAGTTGCATTCGACGTGTACGCCCCGTGGAAAAACGTAGTGAACTTCGACTAGAAAAACAAACACCACGCTCGATCGTAGAGTTGGAGTAGAATTGAAAGAGCGATTCCCGTCGTTCGTGATTCAGTCAGCAGCTAACACAAATCCACACAATTGAATTTTTCGTTCTGCTTCACTGAACGGGAAATTCTTTTCGAATTGAGAGCGGAGAATCAGAATTTGGAAAAATTTAATATAAAACCTCCGCGTGATTCCGTTATAAGGTTATTTTCGGGACATTCTTATTCCGTATTGCTGTATGCGGGGAACGTAATAGAACCTCAAGATGTTCAGTAGCTTTACAAATGTATGTCGTTATTAAATCGGGTTTCCGCTTCAAGGTAAAATTGTATAAATCATCACATTCACATCCACTCTATATTACTTATTATTTATTTGGTAATGTGGGTATCAGTATGTTAAAAGGCGTTTAGTTATCACTGCCTGATTATATTTACTTCATTAAAATTTCGTTTATGCTATTTGATATTATAAAACAACTAGTGCAAATCAGATTCGAGGGTTCCGTGTAAATCAGTAACTAATCTAATAAACTTTCCTTTATCAAAGTTTGATTGATTTGCAATTTTTTCTTTTTAATTTGAGGTTTTTTCCGGATGTTGAGAAAAAGTGCAATAGCTTTTAAAATCCATGCATTCAGAATAATAGTGAGTTTCAATGCCCACAATTTAAATCTACATTGCTTAATAATTACTTGACCTACTACTTTGCTTAAAAAAATCAGAAAGATTGTCACGATTAGCCTGACAACAGATCACTTATAAAATTCAAGAAGTGAGATGTTTCTTTTAACCAGAAGAACAGATTATAGGAGATGTACCTAGTGAGTATGCGAGTAAAAAATAGTGATAAAGGTATTTACATTTCATAGTTACAAATATATAATAAGATGAAATCATTCTGATTTAGTTTGAAGACAAAACATCAGAGACTTATAATAAGTCTGACGATATCCCAATAGTTTGCAAATATATTTGTTCAATATTCCAGCTTCCCTAACGATTGAGATTTCGTATAGACTACAATTTGAGAAAATATTTTTTTTAAGATTTCCAAGTTTAGTAATGTTTACGTGACGGGAAGTAATGTCCCGGGAAATTTCCTTAGTTATTTTAAATACGTGCAAACTTTTATGTAGAAAGTATCTAAATGAAATTAACGCTGTTATAGATTATGAACATGGTTACCTTAAAATAGCAGATGATGTTCCATGTTTAGATTTCAATAAGAGAAGTAATTTGGTGTCGTAGAATGGTACAAAATGTACACTTGTACTGTCAAGTTGTGATTGTTGCTGCTAAAATTTCGAGGAAAGGAGCACCAGCTTCGTGTATTTTAATTTTTTTTCTCTTGTTTCTTTTTTTTATTATAAGTAATTAAATATATTGTCGTGTCTAATGGGCTAAATGCCAAGGTCAAAAACACACCAATATTGCTTCACTTGACAAACCATGCAATAAAATGTAAGCATTAGTAAACTCTAAAACGAAAACTGTTTCTCAATTGGTCAACAAACACAACAACTATAACAATGTATAGAAAAGATATTTCGGTTTCAAGTACATTCATTTAATAGCTGCACTGCAAAATGGTGTATTCACGAGTACTTCATAAATAGAAGGAAATAGAATTAAAGTTAGTTAATGAAGGCAACTATATTTATCTAAGTACTCTTCCAGCAGTTATTTATCATCCACACAAAACTTGATCGTGCATTTACAAATACGTGAAATATATTATAAAATACGGTTGTATTTCTGATAACGTGAACGTCCATGTCGATTATATATGATAATTAGGAATAAAAACTTGTAAACAAGTTCAAGTTGCCAGTCTCGATGTAATTACATATACCCTACGCGTATCAATCGACTACTTGTTACAAGAGTGACTAGATAATCTTACTTAGATTTTTTTGTAGATGCTAATAAACTAGAGCAGCACTGCTTCGGAGTATGCATGAAGAGACATTAACGCAAGTAAGCGTAATATCAGATAATTTCGAGGCTCTGGTTTACCCACGGATCATTAAATTTCTTTCGCCCGAACAAGCAATCTTAAAGTCCTCTTATAAAACACGAAGATCGCTAATAGCGTTGGATCCCACGCAAGCACATAACTTTGGACTCATTAAATATGGAAATATTTATAATTCCCTTGGCAAACATTTTTTTCCACTTCCAGGTAAGGGTAGATGGGTTTGTTTAGACTACGCCGATCGTCTGTTTACATTCTTAAATATCTGGTTCGTATATATTGCGTCACGTCCCGTAGAAAGAAGACGCAGTCATTTGCTGGGTTTATTTTATCACCACGAGAGCGCTTAGTTTTTGCTGTATTTGTTATTAACAGGGCGGAATGTAAACTTGAAAATTACGGCCCTAAAGCAAGAAAAATAAATAGCCGCTATAGCGGAGTCATCGTATTTATTACCTTATGCGGTTCATTCGCCTCTCTAAAGGCCGACTATCGAAGGCGATAAGTCTTATCTGTTCTGTCGGATGCTCCTAGTTACGATATCCATCAAAGGATAGATTTCTCATAGAATTACATAAGTGTATGCGGTTCTATGCTGGTTGAATTATAAATGAAATGACAAATATGCACAGGTGAATGCTTCCTATTTATAAGTTCATTGCTTGTACGTATCGTTAAAGGATCGTCTGTTGTTTTTTTAGTGACATCTCCCCGGTTGTAAAGTAGTGACAGGTTGGATAGCTAAGCAAATTTATTATGGAAATTATGTGACTAAATTATTTCGTAAATGACTTCAAGCACTATATGCTTTTCTTAAAGTAAAATAGGAGCAAGATAGATGTATGTCGTAAAGCACACGTTTAATAAATTTTCGTTATATAAGTTTCAGCTTAAATTCTTGAAGTTCTTGAGAAGCTCTTAATATTCTTTAAATCAAAAACAATATTTCTCTACTCATGTAATGGGTAAATGAGGCGTACATACATACATAATGTGAGTGTGGGAAATTGAGATAAAGAACATCATAGAAGTAATGTTTGTAACCACTGTTATGCATTACAATGTACACTTATCGCTAGAACTACTATACACTATGTTTATTTAGATTATTTAACCATTGTAGAGTTATTTGATTTTGTTTATATATTTACACCTCCTTGCACAGGGTATGATGTTCTACCATTTGCCTATATTTGATATTTTGGGGCTATTATCTGTTTATTCGGCTCTATTGAAGTAACATATTTTTATCAACGTATAACGGAAATCTACGCCAACTTTGTTATTTTAAATGGAATAGTACACTTTTCCTTACATTTTGGAATTCTCTGCCCATAAATACATCATTTTCCATTAACCTTGTTAAAGCTAAACGTTATTGTTTTTGAATTATTTTATGACATACGCATTTCCAAATTGTTATTAACAAGAACCCAAGAAGAAAGTTCGTTTCTGTCAAATATTTGGACAGACGAATTAGAATTCTCAAAGGAAGGAATTTATGGGTGGGAAATTAACCACCAAAAACTGAAATATTTCTTCTATTCTTCATAACTTCCTTTATTAATTGGTGTTAGTACACATTTTGTTGCATTCTCCACGAATAAGGAATAAATTCAAGATGTTATTATTTGAGTCGTTGACGTTATGTTTAGCAACAAATTGCGAATATCTCAACATTTATTAAAGATAGGTACAAGGAATATTAATATGGATAGATGGATTATAACATTTGAAAATATGGCACTTTGCTTTTTTTTTGAACACTGTACAGTATATATAGAATAACATTTAGTTATAGGAAAGTTTACGAGTTTATGGGCGAAGAATTCAGAAATGTGAGAAAAATCATAGCATTCCATTTAAAATAACAACGTCGAGATGCCGATTTCCGCTAAGCTGGAAGTTTGATGGACTTTTGACTTTAATAGATCTGATTGAAGAGATAATAGCCTCAGAATATCAAATAAAATCAAATAGTAGAACATCGTAAACATTTGCGAAACAGTTGCGTGAAATACCCTCTACAACAAAGCAATTTGAATTTATTTGATTGCATATCCTAAAAAAGGAATTATAATTATTGAATGAAGACTGCTTGTGCACTCAAACAGAGAAATACATATTCCGAGAATATACTTATATAAAGTATTATGATGCAGCGCGACATGCATAACAATTTCCATTCTCAATAGACACATTCTCTGCTGTTGGTAATAAATGAAAAATGACATATTTATTAAAGTACGTATGTGTGTTTTGAATACGTTTTCTGTTTGTTTGCTTCCACTTCTTCCTTGAAGCACAGACATTCAAGGAAAGAAGTGATTATTGAGGATGCAAACTTAATTTCAACTCAAATACCGAGAAAGCATTCTACTTTTTTGAGATATTTTTTGTAAGACTAATTTGATTGTGGTTTACAGTACACAATTTGTAATCTCAACTTCCTTAAAACTATTTCAGTGCGAAGTTAACTTTTACACATTTGCAAAAAGTTTAATGCTATTTTTATCTACACATTATACTGTGTATAGGTATAAAATCTTTAATAAATAATCTGACTAATATGCTTTCAACTCGAATCTGCTCAAATTAATGTTCTTAGTTGGGAGAGTATTAATCATATCCTGGTTTACAAATGACTGAATCGGCAGTGAAGAATTTCAACAAGCTAATAACTTTAAATCAAGGGTATATTTCATACGCTATATAATAATGCTTAATTTTGCAAGGTGTTGCCGCATGTTAAATGAAACCGAAATGCATAGATGTTATTCTAAACTACTAATCCATTTCACAGTCAAATAATGTTAACGCAAATGCTACTATTAACGTGGAAAGAATTTAAGTATACAAACTGAAGAAAATATAAATTGAGAAGAGCTTCTGAACTTAGAACGCTCTTCTAGTTTATGAACTAACACCCTCCATTAAAGCAAATGTATATGTATTCTATCCTGGTCTGTGAAACGTACGATGTTACATTTAAAGTAACATTAACCAGTGAAAAGAAGTCACAGACTTACAATACTGTGACTTTGGAGAAACTAAATGAATGCAGAGAAACTCGCCAGTGGTGCAGTTATTTCCATATCAAAGAAAATATATAACTGGAATAACGTTCGGCCACAGGAATCCCAGATGTTTTGGGATCTTTTAGCGGGATGTTAAGGCGTATACATAAGCAAACAACGCATAAATGGGTACTACTATTATTGCAACTGTAATATATACATTCTCAGTATTATGGCATCGTGGTGTTTCTTGGTTTACGTCAATAGAAATGGAATGCAAAATATGGATCTCGAAGAAAAATAACGTAAGCAGGAACGCGAATTGAAAGCCCTCAACGAAAAAACCGTCACACGTGCATTTCGGCAATCGTCACGCAGCTCGTATCGAATTACACATTTTCGTACATTCGTCCTAATTTTGTAACATAAAAATTCACCCCCGGTTTCGAAACGTAGGGTGCTATCGAGTTACCGAGAACTCATTATTTAAACCGCTACAGTCTTTCTCGTTTTACACAAACATCCTTAAAACTATCAGCCGTTTAAATAATCGTGACATTTTTACGAGTACTTTAGTACGGAACAAAATAGAAATGACGGGAGAAAACGACGGAGGAAGCTAATATTTTTATGATATCGTAAATATTCGTGGAGCGACGATAATTTTAATTCGACGGGGAATAATAACCCCTATATCGTACTACCGAAATCATTATCATCGTTAAGATGTGAATATTGATAATGGTGCTGATGGGTTGACTCATGGACTCATTCAACACCGTTAATGAGGAGCGTCTTAATGGTAGTTCCGAATTTCCATCAGCGTTAAGAGGGAGAGCGCGCATTGGAACTGGATACCGTTGATGTGTCCCATTTGTAGTTAATTTGATACCGTAGATGAGAGTTGTTGCCCGCATTCGTCCAAAGTTTCTTGAAATTGGTTATCGTGACCGATAGAAGGGATCCAGGCCTAATTTTTGAACAAAATGCTAATTACTACAGAGAATCGACAAGTGCTAAACGTAGCAACTCGAAAGTAAATGTCAATCTCTATTTGGTAAATACGGATCTTACCAGATCCGTAGAGTCCATCCTAAATTTCCGGCTCACTGTGAGAATAGTTCTTAAATTTAAACTATTAATTTAACAAAGAATTTTTATTGATTTCAATGTTATAATTTGGAGAGAATTTGATACCAGCTGCACATTGCAATACGTCGGATATATTTATTTCTTAGTTAAGACTGGAAATTCCAGACACCATCAAGCTTCTCTCTCTTAGTGTTGATTTTTTTGTTTTCCATTAAATAGCTTATCCTTTTCTAACCACAATGGTATAATCCTTCATAAGAATAAGATTTGGCGATTTGATTCTCTCAGTGGATACAAAACGTTTGTGTCCGTTAATTACAAATTCCTTCGATTCTAAATTTGGCCGCCGTATTTGCCGTAATTGATATACTTTCTAAGATTTTTTCTTTAGTTTATATCGCCATGATGCATAATAAAGAAACTTTTGAATTTAATATGGCCATTACTAGCTCTTATACTCATTACCAACACGTAGAAAAATAGCTGCTTGGTACTTACTATCAATTATGTGGCACTTAATATCTTCTTGTAGATATCTTGTTGTAAGTGTTCTCTTGTACACCTTACAGGTTTTGTCACAAAAATCTAAAGAATAAACATCTTTGTACATATGTACCTATTGAATCTAACAGAGTTTTCGGTCGAGCAAAAATTGTATTAGGCATATTGTTGAGCTACTACTAAACGATTATGAACTTCATAATAACATATCTTGTTACTGGATGTTTTTAAATTAATTATGGAGGCTATATCAAGAATAATAACCTCAATTGCAAGTGCAATCGCAGAATTTATTTATTTTTTTATTTACGTAAAAAATTACCGCCAGAAGTGCCAACAGAACATGTTAACTAATCCGTTTGTTAAGCTGTCTTCGTTTTACATTGGTCTCAGGTAATTTTTGCTAAAATGGGCACGTTTAGCGAAAGATTATTCAAACAACTGTTTAAGTTAGAATTAAGGATACGTACAAAAGTGCTTTTCAAGAAAATAACGCATTTACTAAAGAATATAAAACTGCTCTCTTTATCAATACGACGATTATATATTATAGTGTTATGTTACCTTTTCATAACAAAATATTAAATATAAATTGACGAACAGACGAATGCGTAGACATGCTCAAATTTATTATGTAAAAGTAACATAAGCTTCTTGGTATGACTAATAAAACATTTTTTGACAAATATGGTTTTTAGTAGAAAAAGGGGGATGATTAGATAAGGTTGAGAATGTTGAAAAATATAATCAACCAAAAGTAGCAAAAATAAAATCATATATGGAATATAAAGGGATTTTACATACCATTTGATACCAACAAAAAAGAAAAAAATGGACCTACAATCCCAAAGAAACAAATCTTAACTACGTAAGGTCAAATAAAAAATATCAAAGAAAGTGTTTTTTACATATCATAGACCTTTGCCTGGCATCATTTAAGAACGCAAAATCTCGTTTCTCACTTTGTTTTTTTCCCAGGCACAAGCGACGCGTGTCTAAATATTTATACTTCGTTACACGAATTCGAAATTCAATATTTTTAAGTGTCGATGGTTTTTTTTTCAATTCGTGAGAAATATCCACCCCTGTCGACGCTAAGCCCCGAGCTTTCAATACCTCGTAAACATAATCCTGTATTCGGTGTGTCGATACAATAATCAAACTGAGGTTAAGCGTAACGATATTGAAACTGATAAGTGTAGCCGTTACAATTGAATTTGGACGCTTTAAATGTGTATACCACTTTGAAATAACTAAATAATGCAATGGAATGTAGGCACGAGAAAGATATGGTTGAATACGATTACATATACGTTCACATTTCCATAATAAAAATTCAATACGTTTCATCCTCACTTATTTAATATTTTGAGAGTTTTTATATCTATATATTTGTTGTCAATACTTTTTGCGTATGAGGGGTGCGTATATTACTTGGAAAAGTAAACAAGCAATATCCGACATAAATTCAGTTTGACAATTCTGAGAAGAATGTCGGCATTTTATGCTTTAGCATCGTGAAACTTTATACCTCAGAGGTGAATCATGAAATTTTAGTATTCATCTTCGTATGTGATCTATCGCGAGTGTCTACGCAAACATTACAAACTTTCTAGATTGCCATAGATACTTCGTTGAAACCTCGCATGTAAATATAATTACTGACTTTCAATAAGTAATAAGCAAAAAGCAAGCAATAGATTAGCTTATTATCTATAATTGTTAAAACAAAAGTGTTGAATACGACGAATACCTTTTATTCGTAATTATCTACGCCTTCAAATTAAATTCCTCTTTTAGGATTATAGTACGATACAGAAACTAAATGAATTTTAAACTGTGATTCTCGTTTTGTACCACGAATTGAATGCCACAATTAATTTGTCGCTTTTTTTGCACGTAAAATGGATTTAAAATGGATTTGAAAACACGTTTTCAGCACCTCCTGCTGTAATTACACGCACATTCTTTGTAAATGAACTGGATTTAATGGATTTTAACCTAAAACCTGGATTTTGAAATTAAATTGCTAGCTAGTGCTTGTGCGGCGGCGATAACAATGGAACTTTTAGCTTTTAACTGTATAATTCTTTTATAGTTTTACAAAATGTTAATTCCAACGTTATCGCAAAAACATTTTTCATCAGAAGATCCAGTATCAACCTCGGTGGAAATGCGGCCAATACGTGAATATGGACAAACATAGCGCCCAAAAAAATTCATTAGTCTAAAATATTCCACCTTTCTAATCAGCTATAAGTTTCAAGAATTAGAGAAAGTCAAACTATAGTTATGGTTATGGACAACGGATAAGATGGATCTCACAGTATTTGGTCCTGCAACGAACCTGCCGTGGCATAGGCTACGATGCTTCCCCGAGTATCATGGTCCTTGACGCCAGCTAGACAGCCTCTGCATGACATGTCATCGGTTAATCCCATTTTGTAAAGATGCTGCTCTAGCTGGCAATGTCCAGACAGAATGCCGCCAGCCATGCGTAGGTTCTTTTTGAACAGTCGTATGTAATTTTAATGCTTTCCGGTTGTTCGGATACGTTGTGTCTCTAGCGGTGCAGCAGGAGTCAATTTCATCTAATATCTTCGACCTTTTCGGGATGCGCACAATCGGATGGCCAAATGGAAGACTCTGGGCCATGTATCGTCATGACTAAAGATGACCAAGCTCGGTGAAATTATTACTCTTTTGCAGCGACTAGACAGATTCGTGTCTATTCGTCTCATAAGAAAGGGTTCGTGTTGCCTACTGGTTTCCCCGCGAGTCGACAAAACACGAGTCTGTCTAGTCGCTGCAAAAAGTAATAATTTCACCTGCCTTTGTCATCTCTAGTCATGACTCAATTTCTAGTAGCCAATCTGTCCTCTTCTTCACTACCAGGATTTCCATGGTGGTCGTTCAGAAAGTCAAACTGTTAGTGATTGTAATGCATGGTAATTTACGTATTCAACATCTTAGCAACGTAATAAAGTGCTCGAATGTTGAACCTTGTTTGAATTCAAACAAGTAACCGTCATGTAAATGATTTTACCTTTACATTGCTTAGTAGGAAACTTATACGCGTACAACGTTTTAACTATATCCGTTGCATTGTTGGATCTTATTGCTGGTTTCTTGTTATAAGCTGTTACAAAATGAGAATGTCACTTCAAGGAAGAGATAGGAGACTTACTGAATTTAGACAAAACAACTTTTCCTTTAAAAAATCGACGTCTAGAGGTGCAAATTGAAAATGGAATACGGAATGACTTAGAAGGCCTTCTCCAGTTTAACAGATATCTGTTCTTTCTCAGATAGGTTGTTTCATAAACGTCTAGTTGACGCGCTGAAGCTGCGTTCCCGATTAATTTGGGGTTATTCTCAGTGTTATATTTGGCGATTCACTTCTTCCATAGCAGTAATGTGCTAAATGATCTTTATGTCTGGTGCCTATTGCTCGTCTCATTAGTTCAATAAAAGCTTTATCACAGTTTCTGTATACAATGCTATAAATTCATATATACTTCTTTTCCCCTATAACCTTTACTTACACCTTTTATCGAGGAAAAACGTTACCTAGTCGTACAGTTAGCAATGGAATCCCATAAGCTTCCGAAACTACTGGCCCGACTTCTATATTTTGCATGGTGTGGAGTGTGCCGGTACTCACCCTTAGTGTTTGATTTGCAATGACTTGAAACTATCCAACTGTAGGCGAAGTACATGAAATAAAAGACGAGGCTTTAAAGTGTGCAAAATCAAGTAGTGACTTTTATCTATTTTATACCTATCCGGATAATAATTAAGTATTTATCTTCTGTTATACTTTTTGAGATCTAGTATCATATTAAGGTTTTTCTTTTATAATTTCAAACAACGGTTCCTGTTTTAACTAAGCATGGTCACTCTAATTCTAAAAGTGAAATGAGATAAAAATGTGTTGTTAAAGAATTTCTCCATTGAATTAATTAAAATCATGAGTAGCCGTTAACGATAAAAAGAAATCGAGCACCCGACAAGAAATTACAATCACTTTTGAGACATGTCACATTAATCTAGTACTAAACTCCGAAATACCAAATTAACAGCGTTTTTCTACTTTCCTTCTTTTCAGAAGTGGAGATTAATTTCGTGTCATTTGCTCGAGAACGGGAAGCGCACAGGTTCCCCCTTTAATTTACGTTAGACTTCTGAGAACATCACGCCTTGATTATTCATAAAACTGTTTTCTTGTTCTCTGGTGTAGAAGTATTTCAATGCTGATGTGATCGTATACGCACACTTATGTATTTCACAAGGTAATTTAGAGTGTCAACTGGATACTAGATATGTTACATAATGAAGTAGATCACCTGACAGGGTTATGTAATGCTATGCAGCTCTAACTGAATTAGTTTTCCTACGCACGCTCCATGACTTACTAGAACAGTTCAGCTTAAATTAGAAGGCAATGCTAATATAACAGGAAATAAGGTTTTACGCATCGCCGTTTGTAATTTTGAAATCTGACATTTCTTGATATTCAACAGAAACAGCAATTTGCTACGTTACATTTCCAAAATACTTGTGATAATTAATTTAGTCTATTTTCTTCCATAAATAATGATGTGGATTTACTGACAACATGAACTGATAAATCAGAAGAACGTTTGAACTAGTGGTCAGGATTTCCACATTAAGAGAAACGTGTTGTACCCAAAATTAGAAAATATTAATTACTTTACTCGATAAGATAATTTATCGCGAGTTGTTTGCAAATGAATTCTTGCAAAACACGATATTCTACAGACTAAAGTGTACTGCAATAGCTACATGCCTAATATTATAACAACGTTTCAGATTCATTCGAATTTGAAATAAGAAAACTAGAATGTTGGTTATATTATTTGGGATATACACATTATTTAGAATTTTTTTCTTCCCTTCATTTGCTGATCTTTCTGCCCTTGGACAATACCTCAGTTTCTTCATGTCTACCTTCCCCATATTAATAAGTTGGGCAGAGATCTAGCGGGCTCGGTTTCATCTTTCTTGGTTAAATTTCCGAGACTAAAGTACTCCAACATTCTCATCTCTGGGGATGGGTGGTTTCCCATCCTCTAGATGACTTCTTCTCTCCTCCTTCCCATTATCCATTGTGATCCCCAAATATGTTCGGGGTGTTTCTGATTTTCATTGTCGTTCCATTTTTGCCCCTTTTCAAATTGTACCACCTCCATTTTTTCTTCGTTGATTTTGATCCTCGATCTCCTGATGTATCTATTTGAACAACCTAAACCTTTATTGAAATATACTTACAGTAATGACTACGTTATAAAATTCTACGGGTAAATTAGTATCGTGTATGACCTCGTCAAGCCTTAATGAGACTACGCACCCGTATACGTTTAGGGGTCGCACCCATCAATTTTTCAATAAAACTAACCACAAATACTAGATTAAATTTAGGTTTAAACATTGGGCAGACCAATTTAAAAGATGAGAAAATCCTTAGAATCCTAGAACTCGCATTAACATCAACATGCACGTTTGGTTATTCATGCGGCCGTGACGTTAGTACTTCCCCAACAACTTGTAATCATAATGTTGCCACTTTCGTGCTTAAAAGTAGGAACAACGCAGTCCTTCCGCAGTGTACTTCTGGAGTACCAAAAAAAATGGAAAGTGGATGTACGATATTTATCGTATTTGCCCTCTAAAATTAGCATTATGATGATAACCGTGATGGCATTCAGAAAGAAAATATCTATTTAATAATTACCTGTAACATTTCTTATTGGACAAGCATTAGTATAGAATGCACCAAGGAGATTTTTTGAAGGTGTAATGTGCTTTTTGCAACAGAGTATTGTACTAACAAAATACTCATTGCATAGCATGTACGAATAAGTATTACATAATAATACATTTTCTCGAAACATTATTGAATATATTAACCTCATTGTATGAAAAATTTAAATTGTTTTTACACAGAAATTTTCTGCAAACTTACTGAAAATTTCTGCTCACATATATGCATAGTAGATTGTTGTGATAGTATTTATCTAGGTTAGAAAGTGTTCCAAGTTCACATATTTACTGTTTTAGTTGTTTGTTGCTCTTTCCTCCAATCTCCCCCAGATTGGGTTTTCATTCTCGTCTTATACATTAAGTAAGATAGGTTTTCGTAAAAAAACAGTCTCCATTAAACGACTTGTGCTACGAGAAAACAAAATTACTAACGTAAATCAGAATTATACAATTAACTAATTAATTAATTAATAATTATACAACGCAGGTTGTGTATATTACAATCCTCTGCATAATTTGTCAGCATAACGTACAATTAACAAGAATTTACTATGTACACAAGTTTTGTTGGTTGAATAACAAAACTCGATCTTATAATCCAATTTGTACAACACAATTGTCTCGGTGCAACAATTAATTGTAGAGAGTCGGTTTGAAGATTACGGATTAACTTTTAGGGAGGGACCTTTTACTAAAACCAACGTGCTTTAAGATCCTACTCGTTATAAGGACCGTATTCGTTAATGATCCATCCAATCTTATGCAAGTATTATTTTATTCTTCCATTAAATCATTTATGGTTAAAAGAGAGTTCGATCGGTATCAAGCAGCTAAGTTAACGAAGCTACTAAAATGATGAATGTTCATTTTCTCTCTGTATTAAGAAAGGTGTCTGTATATACTGGAACTTAATATTGCCTAGGTTTTTATGGCCAATTAAAAATTATATATGAAATAAAAGCTAATCTATCGACATAAGAGATTTATTAAGGTAATTTTTCATGTAATAATACCATACGTACTTTCCGGGTCAATTAATTCTTTTTTGTTATCCTCTCAGAGGTAGATGTAATAATAGATAGCCATAGTGTTGGACTACATGACCGCTTTTAATATTTTAAGTAAGATTTAGTGATATCTGATCCTGACGCCATATGGTTAGAGTGCCTATGGCCTCGTGTGGTAAATCGGATGGTTGCGTGATCATTTTCAATCGATCACGCAACACCAAATCTCTATTTTCCATTTAATTACTTCGCTGTCCGTAGCCATTTATTAAGGCGAAACTAAAATCTTATTTTATACTCTGCTGCATTTCCTTCTTATACTTTCGCCCATAACTACACAAAAGTTAATTAGAACGTAGATCTAAAAAAAGAACCGATATCTTTAGCAAGCTGTGGATTCCAGCAGCGTTTATTAACAGCTTTATGATACAAATATACGACACAACTTCATTGCACTGATATAGACTATAACTTTCAAACTACGCCTTAATAAGTGAGATACGTTCTATCATTGAGAGCGTAAAATTTTGTATTCTAATTAAAACCAAATAGCAAAGGTACTACAAATAAAATCTACGATTGCTATTGTTCGCGTTCGAGTTCATTTGAAGGAGTGGATGGAATAACCAGATGACTCCACCTTCTGTGAAAATTAGGTTTTTATTGGACATGACGAAGAAAAATTAGCCCCATTATTTGATGCAACAATCAGAAGTTGGGTCGAAGGGAAAATCGGGAAAAAAGGGAAGGGAAAATCGAGTAATAAAAGCCGTATATTTGTGAACTATGAATTAAATATACAAACCTTTACCGTTCTTAATTTAGTAAATAATTTCACCAATAGGTGTGCCTTGTTAAACTGGATTACAGATTAAGGGACATGTATCAATGCGTCCATTACGACCAAGACGAAAATATGACTTCGTGAAATACACTCACTTATTTAAAAGAAATATAAATATTTCTTAAGCTATTAAATATTGTCGATATTTAATAAAACTCAGCTTAGAAAGCCATATGACTAGCAAATTATTATACTCATAACACTATTGCTGTTTGCTTTGATAGTATATTGGTACTAATAGAAATACATTGATTTGAATCTCTATTCTTTAAAATGCTGTTAAACCCACAAGAAAAACACCGAGGAGCAACACAAAATTAACGGCAACCTCCGTACCACACACAAGTTTTAAGCCAAGTTGACTTGTTGATAAAGCAATAATCTTCTTTAAATAACACTCAAAATTAGCCCCAACACCGGCCATAAATACAGTTATACCTCCAATAAATGACAAAACAAATATCATACTCCCAGATAGTGCGAAATTAAAACGAATCAACAAATAAACCCCTGCAGTAACTAATGTAGAAGAACGAACTAGCGAAGAAACCGGAATAGGAGCAGCTACAACCGCAGGAAGTCGAGAAGAAAGAGGAGTCTGCGCTCTTTTTGTCAAAGCTGCCAGAAGAACTAATTCACTAATATAACTCCTCAGACCCTTAAAAAGAATCCACATAATTAAACTTGTGTTTGGTGCGGAGGTAGCCGATACTTTTGTGCTGTTAGCCATACTACGCCACAGTCCTTGCTATCATTATTGAATATGGCTTTAATGTACAAGATTGGTAGAAAGTGCACTAATGATGCTGTAGCGCTGAAGCGGTTTTGTTTAGGAACTTTAATATTTACTTGGTGGAGCAAATACTTAAGCTAAGTTTTTTTGGTCAAAGTAGGCATTCGTTTTGCATTTAAAAAGATTGACAGAAAAGGACTTGCAGGAAGGTTTTCGAACACTTTAACTTTATTGTGAGATAAGTTGATAATTTTGGACAACAAACTAGAAACTAAAAGAACATTTAATGAAATAAGTACAAAACAAATTTGCTAAAGCGAGTATAACTAGTAAATTTAATAAAACTATAAGCTCTTTCGATCTTGAAAAATTGTTTAATTTGACTTAAATTTATTCAGTAAATTACACAACTTTAAACATGTTCCAAAATTCCAAAAATTAAACTCCAAGACCTTAATTTTTAAAAAGAGCCTCATTACAATATATACACTAAAATACTGAAATGTCAACTATGTGTAAAATTGAAATTATTGCTTATATCAATGATACTTAAAAGACCATAAAATGTTATTCAGAAAGATAAAATTAGTTATAATTGGTGGAAGAGGAACATTCCTGATACATACGTGAAATACAAAGGTACAATTGCCGATTTAAAATAAAACCCGTTTAGATTTCATTTGATAGAACGCACTCAACGCAAACAATTTAATTTGATGTTCAAAATATTGCTCGGTATAATATTTGACACGGGAAAGCACTTAACTTCTAATTGCTTTAACTAATTAGAGTGCGTCTTGCGAATGCGAATTAAACCCGGTACACCTTCGGTTTCACATTGTGAGAGCCTATAAGGACGTGAAACAGAGTGAAAATCTGTCTTTAAATTATGACGTTAGTTACCTAGAAACATGGAGTTGTTTATTTTGTTAATAGGTTAAGATTTGATAACATTATTTAGAGATATTTTAAACATGAAATTCAACTTAGTATATTTCATGTAGGAATGCATATTCTGAGTAATGTATCACAAAAAAGATAGTTGCAGAGAATTTATCACGTTATAAAATTAAATACTTGTGTATATATGGTGTGTATACAAGCGTTATTGCCGCAATTGCCCGATTTCCTGATAATACTAGTGAGCAGATACTAGTATTTAACCAAAACTGATTTGAATCTAACAAAATATTGTGAGACAGCAAAATTTATAAATGAACTACTAAAACTATATGTAGCAAAAGCAAATTAAAACGCCCATGGAAATAAACAAGAATGTACGAATACGAAGCAAACAAGAACTGAAGAATTTGTAATGAAAATCTAGATAATTATTAACAACGAGAATACAAAGCACTCGTTTAGTTTCTGCCTATTGCCAGGTAAGGCAGTCAGTGGGCTGAAACTATCAAACTCTTGGAAAATTGTTTATTATTCTTGTATCGAATCGTCTCCGGAAGCTGGAAAGATTGCACTTTTGTGAATGAAGATTTTTCACGACGGATTTTTCTTGTTGTGAGGCTTGATTGTGGACATTGTTTAAAATTATATCAAAACCTACATGATTTTTCAAAAGTTTGTAGTTGCTCAAAATTGTATTTTCTTTAACTGAACATGCTATATATTAGTGACATCTAGGAATTCTTGTTAAATTCGTACACAAAATGTAATAAGGAACTACTGCCCTAGAAGTAAACGATTAGAGTTTCTTTGAAAAAGTAGAGTTTCTTTGAAAAAAAACGTCTAAGTGCCCATTTTTAGAATATAATATAATAGCAAAGTAGACCCTGATTCCCCAATTATCATTCACTCTCTATATACGGAAATATTTTTGAAAGATATGAGGTTATTAGAAAATGTTAGTTTCCTAATATTTACACGATAGGCACAGTCTTACAATTCCAGAAGGTGTGTTTGAATATCAAGATAGAAATTTAAGGATTGAAGTAAGAATAGCACAAAGAAAACATAAGTGTAACATAAAAGATTTGAAAATAATGTATATTTTTTACATTTGATGTCCATGCCTTATTCTAGCAGTTTGGCTATTATTGCAGTATACTCAGTAGAATTATCGGAAAGGAAAAGATGATGCAAGTATCTGCGACTGGAATGAGTTCGAAAATACAGGGTACCTACAGGCATAAAATATACTAGTTGCGTCAATAGTGCGGCTGACTTTAGCATGAAAACTGCTAAAGATGGAGAAATAATATTTTCTATATACAACGACGGAGGTGTGGTTACGTTCTCAATAAGCCTGAATGAAACGAGTACATTTTCCGTGCATTTGACGAAATTAGCAGAGACTAGACAGACTCGTGTTTCGTTGACTTTCGGAGAGACCAGTAGGTAACACAAACCCCTTTTTATGAAAGGAATAAACACGAGTCTGTTTAGTCTCTGCTAATTTGGTGAAGTGCAATTCGTTTCTGCAGGCTTAGTTCTCACTGCAATTTCCTACAGTTGAGACACGTTAAAAATGAGACTGCCCCAGTAGAGAATACCCCAGTGCACTATGTAAAATTGCTTAGAAAAACACTAAATTTTCGTACATAACCTCTTTGAACTAGTATTTTAAATAGATTGCTAACTGTTAATCATTTTGATAACCATTTAAATTACTTCTTCGATAATATATAATTATGTGCACTTCTGATAATTACTTTTGGCTATATTGCAAACTATTAAAATTTTATCAGTTGTAGAAAATTGTTGTCTAATTTTGTATATGTTGCTGGCTCTTTAGAACTTACGTTGTAATCTGCACTTGCTCCACAAATAACAATGGGCAGGAATATTGTAGGGTGGGTGAGGTGCGGATGAGTTTGCACTCCTTTTAAGTGAATGCAGCACAAGTACAAACTAATCTGTACACCCCCTTTACTGCATGCTCAGTTATTTCTACAATTCGTTATTATCGAATATAAGTAGATGTATGCTTAGAAATAAGTAGACTTTCTTTTTTTTCTCTGCAGCAAGAAACATTGGGGCAAGATCAATATACTCCCGAAAATCTTCCAGGAGCTGTGCACGAACTAAAAGCTACATCAAAGATATATAATATTCTTCTTAATACACCTAATCTACGATGACCTCAGCGTACAGGAAGTGTTAATTATTTTTTTGGAAGTTGCAAGAATTTGATTTGTACAGTGTACAATGATTGCTAAATTAGTTTCCTTACTTTGTGCGTTCTTTTCTAACATTAATGCTTTAAGCAGTCTCTAAAACTGATGAAAATTATAGTTTTTATGAAAATGCTCATGTGAAGGAATAATCACTTGCTTATTTCTGCTCTCTATACTTTCTGGTCTGCACTTGCCTTGCGCCTTATAATATAAAAATATATACGTCGTACAGGATTTATTGAAATTCAAACGCTTTTCTCGATTCTTTTTGTACCTATAGAATCTATATTGCTAGCAATTTCCTTATAAAATTACTTTAAAAACGGTACCAATAACGCAAATAAGGAAGATAAATGAACCAACAAATGTATACAACAATATTGTCGTGGAACAAATTATTAAGGTTTCCTAGATACATTTGTCTAGGAACTTAGGAACCTTCTAACGTACAGAATGGATGAACAGTACATCTGAGTATAAAAGCCACTGTGTAATTTTCATGTTTACAATTATTCCAAGCCATAATTAAGAAATGCCTACATTATTTGTGTTACTGTGTACAGCACAGCTTATTACGAATCGTGATACAAATTTTAATGCCATAAATACGGTATTAATAAGTGTTGAAAATGCAGAAGGTCTAAAGCCGAATACGTTTTTAATTATCCTGCATTATGAATATTAATTGCATATTATGTAAAAACAAATTTGCAAGTAATCCAAATGCAAGGCACGTTCCATATTATTTATGCGAAATCAATACCAAACCGCCTACAATAATAAGGAACTGCTACCGCCATCGTCGAAATAGATACCGGCGCTAGCACGCGTTTCACGCAGGGTTTCTTTGTTATGTCACGGTGAATTCTATGTTTTCCATTCAGGTATGCGGTGGAAATTGATTTATGTTTCCATTGTGGGATTAATTATACCGAAAGCGAACGGAAACAAATCGATGCGCATCCGAGCGTAGGTTAACTCCTCTAGGTTCTATTTTTGGACTGCTTAAAGAACGGTCTTTGCGTTCTGGCACTTGAGTAAATATGGAATGTGGATATTTACGTAATGAATCATTCCCTGAACTTCTAATGAGTATTTGATTTAATTGCCTCGCCGTGAACTATAATTTATCGCTCAGAAATTAAGAACTTTCAAGGATTCCAGTTTCAACATTTCGATTTGAATCAAAGACTCATGACAAGTTTCGGTAATATTTTATATTCTTGGTGTTCATTTATAGAGAAACTAATCCGTTGGCATTATTTATATTACTTAGAACAAACTTTCGTGGTAAATATCGAAGGTGTGCCAAAAGTACTTCACTCAAAATCGGCTCTTTAAAGCAATAGAAACAGTCTTAGAAAAAATAGTCATCAGGAACGTGATTCATAGAGTGGAAATCAAGCCAATTACAAAATTTTTTGAATGAGCCAATGCAACCGTCTCCATTCTGCAGTGGTGTTCGAAATTAAAAAAATTAAATAACAATTGGAGTATAGTGGTTCGTTAATTTTACGATCGGCTTTGGAAGAATAACAGTAAGCCGTATATCAAATTTTACTGATTTGTGTGCTCAATACAAAATACTGCAAGTAGAGAGGAAAAATACTTAAAATTGCACCTATTTTATATGCCTAGTTTTCATAAATGTTCAAAACTTATATAAAAGTGGGATGTTTTAAATAATTGCAATTTTCATCGTGAACCCATTTTTACAATTGCTACTAGGTTGTATAAGATGGGAGATACTAGTGTAGAAATTTTCAAAAATATTGCAGGTTTTTTTTTGATTGATCAGCGGCACTTAAAGGAATAAATACTGCGTTATGAACTATGTTCTAAAACTGCATTTTTCAATATACCTTCTCTTTTACGAATCAGTGTTTATGCTGGTTCATTAATTAGGCCATTTTCCTTGAAAATTTATCTACAAATAAGTAAAACATCGTTACGATTGCTTGAAATTCCTCCCTTAACTCGTAGGGGCAGCTCAAATGTGTTTTGCAAATACTTTTCCGCGTAACAAAACCAGTTCTCGCAGTTATAATGTATTTAATCAAGCCCATTGTTCAAATTTTACACAGCTAAACGCAAGCTTAATAGCATACAACGCATATAGATTACGTATATAGGTACCCGGCTCAGGAAACTATTAAACGCTTTATAACCATTTTATGAGCGGCGGTTTATTAAATAGCCTGATGTGTCATTTAATATTTATACATTCAACAATTGAAACCTAAAGAGCTTGAAATTGATTTCAATAGCGGCCGGTGTTTTTGCGAGTTTTTCGTTCGCTGCATATAAACGGCTTGCTTTTGCTCAAGTAAAACCGGCTTCAAAATTCAAAAGAAGTAGAGATTAGCTTGAATTTATGTCGTCTGTAGATAGATAAAGCAATATTTTTCTTCACTGCAGACATCAGATAGAACTCCGAGATATTTCTTGTATTGTGTTATTTCGTTCTCCATAATATTCGTCGTAATCGTAAAAGTGTTTATCGTTCACGGAGAAATGTATTCTATAAATATTTGAGTCGCGTTATTTGAAGTATGTAAGCATTAAGAAATATTCAACGAATTTGCTTTAGCTAGCGCTTTACTTGCCTCGCCTTCGATTATCTTCTAATTACGTACATACTGACGTTAAACACAAGTGACTAAAACGTTTTATAGATAAGACGTTTGCTTCGACATTCTTTCATGATTCATTTTGTCCACCTTTCGTCACTCCTTGAAACTTTTTCACGAAAAGCGATTGACTAAATTAAACTAAATTGTCTTTGCTCCCATAAATATATCGCTATCAAAACAAAATCTCTTTGAAATGGACACATAGTATGTAGAATATATCGTGCATTTCTTTACCACTAAACATTTAGTTTTACCTTCCGTGCATTGACGCGCTTTTTTTTTAATTGAACATAGGCGATTCACAGGGCGAATAACTATTGGGATTACAGCAGAAAATAAAACACAAATTGTTAAATTTGACATTTAGCTTTTTATCTGATCCTGTTTAATTAACGAGTGACAGAAAGGCGTTATTGTTAAATTAGATTAGATTACTACTCGATGTGGTTCTTGACCTATCCCACTACGACCTTTACAGATCTATTGTGGTACCTCTCTAAAAAGCTATAATTTTGAGCTATTATGAAGCATTCGATTCGATGTGAAATATAGGCAATAGCTTTTGCAAATAATCTTTTGACTTTTTATGATGCGAACATTGTGGAAGTTGTTTGTTTTGTCTTCACCGTAATAGTTATTTCAACACATGTTCATTCATATAAAACGCGAAATAAAAACCATTTATTACCTCCACACCATAAAACAAGCTTCCTTCAAAGACAGTTGTTTTTCATGGGTTGTTTAATAATAATCCCAGAACAGGCTTCAACGTAAGCCTGTTCTGGGATTGTGTAAATAGTTTTGTTACCCTGTATACGAATGTCTTGAAAAAAGAAACATTGTAAGGGAATATTGGTGCAATACTGAGCAAAACATGAATACCATAAAGTTTGGGTGCGCTAAGAGAATGGTATAAAGAGCTTTGTTGTTTCTATCAGCCGATATCAATGCTTCTGTATAAATGGGAAAAGTTAAATATAAGTAGTCATTAAATTCCCGCATGTGACAATCAATACGCCTGTCCAAATTAAAGTCGAATTGGAGGCTGTTTACGAAGACTCTGCACCGTCATTTGTTACAGAGAAGAGATAACGGAGGCTATGGACATCTCTAGAGAATGTGTTTGTTGTATTATATTGACTAAAAATTCGGGCATGAAATCCCAACTGCGCTCGTTCACGCAGGATTAAAAATGCATTCGAATGAACATTTTCAAAGGCCCATTGAACCATTTTAAGCGAAATAAGTTGGAGTTGTGGAAGCAATTAATAACTGTAGATGAATCTTGGATACCAGTATACTCCTAAAGCCAAGGAACAATGGAAACAGTGGACTTCAAAGAGCGAACTAGCTCTGAGAAATGCGACGACTGTTCCATGTGTCGGGACTCATGGAGTTGTGCTAATTTTTAAAAAGAGAAAACAATAAGGGGAGCATACTATGTACTAGTGCTTGACAAGGCAGAAATTGCGGAAAAGTAGCTACATTTGAAGAGAAAGTTTTGTCCTACCAAGACAGTGCACCACCTCACATTCCAGTGCCGCCATGACAAAAACTCACCAATTGGAGCTCAAATTGATAAACCGTTCAGCTTGTTCATCAGATATGTTCCCTAATGACTGTTTCTGTTTTTCGGTTCAAAGTTTTGGTCGAAGGATAGAAATATGACGTCAAGCCCACTTAGGGGAAGGCTGCTGACCGATCGAAGCATACAGCCGGTTCCTACCGACCAACTAGAAGCTGCCCACACGAGTTCGAACACTCATTAAGGAAGGAGACCGATTGGTTGCTGGTGAGTCCTCCTTTGACGGAAAACGGTCGGTATCGATGTCTCGGAACCTGCCTCACTTCTTATCCGTCGAGGTCTAGATCGCGCAAGGCGACAACTATCGGCCGTTCGGTGCCTAGGTCGCCAGGCAGAGGAAACGGAACCGACAGTGAGGTACAATCAGCCCGCCTGTGATTTAAGCCTATATAACAGGGATGGCTGGACCAAAGACCTACTTAAGTTGTGCCTGCCGATGATATTCGTTATCCAGAAACCTGAGATTAAGTCAAACCACGACTGCTCGGAGGACAGAAATTTTAATCGGACGAGGAGGCCAAGACATTCGTAAACGTTCATCTTGCGGGACGAAATTGCTATTTTCTATTTGGAAGGATTTGCGAGATGGGAGTATCGCTGGGAAAAGTATATAGATTCATAATTTGACAGGAAAACATCTGGTTCTGTGTTAGGGTGAAAAGTTTTCAAGCTATGCTAGCAGTTGTAGTTGATGAGTACCACAAACAGCTTATGCAAAAGTAGTCAAAGCGCAATGAAGCAAATATCATAATTTATAATAAAATATCGCAGAAATACAAAGATAGTCATTGTGGGGAGATTGGGAGGATTGCAAAACATAGTTTTTGGGTTATGTATTCTTCTGCAAAGAGCATAGATAGCACCTGTATTACATAAAGTATACTTTTGAGAATGCTTCTACGTTGTGTAAAATTGGAGGTACCAATGTAGACTAAGAATGTACTATTTTCAAATTTGTCAGATGCAAGTACTACGTTTGCAATTTACATCAAAAGCTGCGTTTGCAATGTGTCTCTTCATTTGAGTGTCCGATAAAACTAGCTTAAATGAATCATATAACATACGAGAATCTTCTTAAATCAAATCTAAGACATTATTATGCTTTTTTGTTTGCTTTCACGGTTATGTTTTACATAAATAATGTACATATCTGTATGTAGTATATTTATGTAGTTCTCTCCTCTTGTTAAAAAATACGTGTGACAAATAGACTTCCTTTCAATCTATTCATGCAACGTACTATTTCGTACGTATGTAATATTTCACTCACACTCCCCACATACCTGCATACATATGTACATTCTAAAATGAATAGGCGTATTATTACAAGGTCTGTATTGAAAGCGCTTTGTTTCGCGAAACGTGTTATATTTCTCACATATTGTCTAGCTTTTGATTCAGTGAACCGAAAATATGAGGCCGCACGTAAGCCGGCACTCATAGAGGTATCTGCGGGTTCTATCAAGTGATAATCTCATTAATAGGGTTTGAAGGACAAAAACCCTCACCTGTTGCCATAGACATTTCAATTCAAGCCATGCGTTGAGAATTTAAGCGTTACCGCTTAAATTTCCTTTTTCACAAAATGACAATGAGTGGCCTGTTCAAAGTTTTAATTCATGCCATCATCATAACGTCGATTATTCGCGGATGACAGCAATGGGCTGGAATAATGAAAACTCCGGAGAACGACCAGTATGTGCTCATAAAAGACCCCAACCGTCTGCCGCTAATTGTCTCTAAGCGGATTTCGACCAAAAATATGCTTGCCAAATGCTCTCGTTGTTTAGTATTTTATCCTAAAAGGTATACACCCTTTTCTACGTATCTCATTGTCTTTGATATCATTTGCTCCCTTGATGATACATTTACTTACGTGTACTTAGACCAAACTAAAACAAAACTTTCTTTGGATGTTAATCAGTAGTCCGCTTAGCCGGTAAAATTAAAAGAGGGTTATGTTATGAATTGATATCGTGTGGTCCATACTTATAGTAAGTATTTAAATTGAAGTGATCCATTAATAAAAAATTAATTAGAATCTATTCTCTTCCATAAAAGAAGAAAAGATGTCTGGAATATAGCAAAATATGTCTTTCTAAAACTGTTTAGAACCATGTAAGCAATAATAATTAATACATTGTTAAAAAATAACATTAGTAAATAATAATTCAAAAAGTGAAATTCGTTTAACACAATTAACGACCTTAAATGTGCTAACTTTAATTTTAATATTTTGTGAGGCTTCCTCGTGCTCGTGACATAGCTAAGCATCTTCTGGGTCTGATTTCTATTAGGATACTGATAAATTCTTAAGGAATTCTTTCCCATTCTTCTCGCACACTTCTGCAAGCTCATCCAGCGTCATTGGAGGATGTAGACGACATCGCAATTGTTGATCAAGTTTATCCCAAAGATGCTCGATGCAGTTGCACTCTGGGGAATTAGAAGACACACTGAAGGGTCTAAAAAGAAAATTAACAAAAAGCTGAGGAAATGGCTAGGGGGGATTTAGAAGAAAATGCTCTAAATCCTTTTCTTCTAAATTCTTTCTGGTCGCTTTCTTTTATTAATCTAAAAGGGAAAAAGATGAGATTTCGAAAAAAAAATTAAAACAAGCACAAACACAAAAGTTACTGTGAGTAAATTAAAACTATTTTGTAAGAAAAATTGGTTGGAAATAAAAGACATGGACTTGCGATTATCATTTAATTTGATTTTTCATTTACTTAAACATATTAATCTGTCTATTGTTCATATGCCTTTGGAAACAGAATCTTAGCAACTGATATTTTCTATTACTAAGTAATAAGGTATAAGATAGAATACTTTTGCCTTGAAATTAATTTCACTAACCAATAAAATTGAACTATATGCTTGCATAAAACAGAAAAATAAGATATGCAAAATTTTGCGTGGATTTCAACAGGTATACTTTCTACACATTCCTTATTTCCTGCAAAGAAATCGCTGAATTAAGACTTGTTATTATTATAAGATTATATATATAGATAAGATTATAATTAATTATTCAATAAATCTTAGGATGTTTAGCAGTAACTACTTTCACAATTTTTCAGACATTTAATATTATCTAGGTACATAAACTGTTTAATATAACTTTAGACTAACAAAACAACAAAGATGAACCGCTAATCGTAACAGCAATTGCTTAATGACCTGTACGTATCGATCACCTTTGAGTTCTGCGCCCGATCCTACATGATTTCTCTCAGAGACTCGACGAAATGAAGTTTTTTCGGCCGTACGTTTATGATCGTTGATGCGTGTTAAATGGATGAGCAAGTGCACAGAGCAACTGACCAAGCGTGTGTGTTTATTAGATCATACGATAATGTGCCCGCATTCATAAATACCGGACGAATTTTCCACGCCCATTGACTGCATTAAGTCGAGCCTATTTAATAATATGCCGTACGCGACTTTCGGTGCACTGTCAAATTATCAGATGCAGTAAAACAGACCGTAGATTGTGCATTATTTGTATGAGCATTAACTTGACAAATTTGATTTAACATCTTCTTCATTGTACAAAAAGTAATATTGAAATCATTATAGGCAACGAAGCAAACATTATATGTGCCAGCCTGTAAACCTTCAGGCTGATGGTCCCATCCCATAATTAAAATTAATGCGGGGAACAATCTTACCTTAAGAAATAAAGAAATTCATTGACCTAAGAGAATTCGTTTGTCTCCGTCTAAGTTTTCAGAAAGGAATTTAATTTACCAAAGTTGGTACAGCTTCCACCTATGATTTTCTACATCGCTTGATTAACATACACATTTAGGTAACTTATATTTGTAAAATGCACGTTACAACTCATAGGTTTATTTTTATGAAATAGATTTGATCCTCCTTATTGCTTTGGCCGTATAAATCTCAATACCATGCATGTTCCTCTTGTTGCAGGCATGTAATGTATATAGATTAACATGCAAATATTTGTAAGTTATATATTTGCCTTTCTATCTGTTTGTATAATGATAACATTCGAAGGTATCGCCGTATTTTGCAGATATGTGATAAACGTGGTTAATTCATTTCCAAACATCCTTAAATTATTTACACTAGGGAGACATGCAACGCTTCTCAGGTTTACTATGTTAAATGAGTACATAATTTGATGTTAAAATTCAGTAATATGGGAGCCGCGATTGTAAAAGTAAATTTACTTTATCAATTCGCCTTTTCTTATTTGTTTATAGAATTTTCGTGTTTGCAGATATATTAACATGATTAACAAGTATGTAAGCAGATATACATACAGATTTATATCTACAAATACTTCAGTATATTGATTCTTAAGACTCAGAATAAGATTTACGAGACGATTACTATTGGTCTGGCTATTAATAATTTCTTATCAATGTTATATTTTTATAATTGTAACAATTGTGAAATGTGGTAATGTTCATCTTTTAAGAAGACCATGTATTGCACAATTTAGTTTACTTTTGTTACTTCGATTCCACTTAATTACTCACATGATATGGGATCGTAATCTAAACAATTGTAACCGCAGATGCAATAAATGGAAAAGTGCTACTCATTACAAGATCACGTCCGATGAAAAATAATTCCGTTTGCATATTTAAATGAGGTTTTCTTTTGAGGTTTAGCTATTTAAATGTAAAAATGCTTGATACGTTCGAGGGAACTTCATAATTTGACCAGAGATGCAACATCAAACTCAAGTGTGGATTAGACAAACTGGAGCAAAAGCATTCCAAGTTTTACAATAAATCTATTGGGATGATACCCTGATAAGTCCGCTTTATGTGAGTGATTTAGTGGTTCAAAAATGGACAGGAGTCGCCTAAAATCGAGCCTAGCATTGGGGGAACATGAACATCCGTGAACAGAGATATGATCGTCAGCTATCAGAGTAGGAATCTCATATGGTTCAGTGCAATCCATCGTAATCGAACAACTGGATACTGATAGAGGAACAAATGGTTGTATAACTGTACAACGTGATAATTCCTCCAGTCATGAGGTGTTAACAACTCAAAGTTTCTAGCAACAAACAAACCTTAGTGGTTCTGCAACCACCTGGTCTACCACTTACTGACTTTTGGGTCTTTCCTGCCATCAAAATGAAAGTTCACATTGAAAGCTTCTCTATACAGTGGAAGATATCAGAGATAATGCAACAACTACTTTGCGGACCATGCCAATGGAGGACTTGTAGAATTTCAGCAGTTGCAATGAGCAAACATAATTTATAGTAGAATTCCAGGAATCTTTCGATACTTCCCGTAGTATAAAAAATTTATTATTCTGCTTGATTAGAAAAGCTGCTGTTTGCAGCAGATGCAAGGCATCTTTCTCAACAAAATAAAAAGTTGTTTTAAGCGTCGATTTTCTTGGTGTAAAGATTATAATTGACAACCCATCCATATCGCCTCCAAATAAATTAAAGTAGTTTGCGCTGTGCACAGAATCACATGACGTCCATATGTCGTAGCACATGGTCTACAACTTTAAATGTTACATCATCAAAAGCATAAGAGGTGTAAATATCGTTGGCAGTCACGGTAAATGTCCAACTCATTCTGCAATACTCTTCGTCTTAACTGACCTTTTTTATACATGTATCATGTGGTGCTAAACATGTGGAAATAAAAATTACAACTCCAGTAAAAAGCGTACGCCAATTTTCTTAACGCCGTAGTGTAAGATAGATGAGTCGCGCTCGACTTCTGGTTATCACCAGCTCTCATCGCCATTATTTACCGGTACAACAATAAAAGAGTTTCGAACGAAAACTACCTTCTTTCAGCCGCCAGAGGCAGGCCTATGCTAAATTTATGTGTGTCGGCCTGTCGCAGCCCGATACAGATCGATAGCACTTGTTATAAATCTACGGAGGCGGGTAGTCGAATTACTGACAGCGACATTATGTTCGGGAACATGTACAGAAAAGGTCAATGTACAATTGTTTTATTGTCTTTTTCCTATATCCCTTTACACGAGATTTATATATCTCAGAAAAAAAGGAAGGAATTCCGATTGTTATATGTTAAGTTATATATATGTAATGTATACATACCTATTACCCGAAGTACCATGGAAATTGCCAAACCTTTGAGGAATAAGTCAGAAAACCAGTAGTGTGTAACTTTGCCAAAAATATAGTTATTTTCAATGTTATATTCAATTTTTCTAAATTAAGGGAAACTTCTTTTATATAATTAAATAATGCAATACTTTGTATGTATTTTTTACAGAAAAAGATTACAACACAGTCACCATCAAATGATAATTTAGAGCTCCAATATAAATTTTGGAGGAATACCTAAAAGCAAGAAACCCGCAAGAATGCGACAAGTTTGAAAACTACGTTCAAAGTAAACATTTTGTCGAGTTAGTACAAAAAACCTTCTGAAGTGTGCACTATGAAAAATTAACATATGCAAGTAGTACAATTAGTAGAGAGTAGTAGTAGATACCAATTAGTACCAAGTATCGTGGTTAATCCTCTGGTTGGAGTTTTAAATGGCAATCGCTAGAAGTTATGTTACTTTATTACTCTACACTCTTATACAACCAGGGAGTTCAATATAATATTCCACCCATAGAATATTGACGCAGCAGTGATATGTAAAATAAGAAAATGCTAGAGAAGAGTTCACTGCATTTGAACTAGTCCATTCTGGATGTCGACGCAACTATAATAGCGTTCTGCGTACGTAGTTCTTTTTGTGACATGCACAGCAGAACAACTCCAGTCAACGTCTAATTGACGTCCTGGATTTACTTCTGTTGCTGTACGTGTCGACGATCAGTTGCTGCATCCATTGTCTACCGTGCCATTCGTTCTTATTTCTGATTTTAATCGTCGCAACCTCGTGGTACAAACTACAATCAATTTTAATTGTACGCTGAACAGATGACGGGAAGCAATTTTAATTGACCATTGTTTGTCTCCGAAAAACTAAATTTATCGCCCATAAATATACTAGCGCGATTATCTAAAAGGACGTTAATATATTTCTATGATTGTTCAACCCACGCCCACAAGTACATTCCAGTTTACATTCCAGTAAATTTGCATAGTGTTCGTATGCAAGATATCCTACAATACCAGTACATTGCCAAAATACATATGTATATAATAAGAAGAAAATTTGTACACAAAGAAACACAAACAGCTCGAAAAAGTACTAGTTTATTAATTAGGCAATTGTGGAAAACGCCAAAGAATAAGAGAACACTGCGCATCAATAACTGAAATGAAGGAAACCTTGGAAACTTAAGATAAAACTATTAAAAGTTGGAGCAATTATTTTTTGCAATAGAAAACAATACTTCAATTGACTCTTAAGATACCAGTTCTTTGTTTGCTAATATACACTTTGTAGGAGAATAAGAAAATAAGTGGGAAAGTAAAAGTACATTTTAAGATATTTGAGTAATGAAAAATGTATGTATACAACTGCCTAATTATATCGAAGAAGCTTTGGAACAAATTGTATAAACCTTGATTGAATTAAGTAATTTCAAATTAATTGTAAATTTTGATAGCAATACTAAAACAGTCACTGCCCAATCGATGCCTTTATAGAATCTGTGAAACATGGTCAGTGAATGTTCCCAAATATAACAACGAGCGAAAAATAACTTCAGCAGAATAAAAGATTTGAACGCGTACAACAAAATATGAGTCTAAAATAGCAAATTTTAACGTTGCAAGTACATAGCGATGACACTTCATGGTGACGCTGGACGGCAAATCTTAACGTAATATTACAACCTAGATGAACGAAGACACACTAAAACAATTGAGGATTTTGGGTTCTAACTTTTCGAAAGATATAGATACGTGTTGTAGTCAACAATAGATTAATTGATGAATCTAGTGGTTATACGTATTTCAAACTGGAGCAATTTTTCATCATATGCTATTTCAAATGACGTGCTGAAGTAGAAGTTAGCAAATTAGCTTACTGCAATTTGTTAACAGTTAGTGAATATATTTCCTTCCGTTGGCGAATACTAATTTGTAATACCCTTTGTAATTAATTTATTTAAACTGGCGAAAGATCATCAAGTCCATATTCCTGAATACACGACAAATCTATGGGAAAAAGTACCTCAAGGTGCCTAGAAGGTATTTTCCAAAAGTATTTCCATCCATACAAGGTGATCGACAAACAACAATCTTTGTTAGTGGTATGCTCTGTGTATTATAACGTTTTTGGTTTCTTCATTGAGAAATAAACCAAAACCTCGGTATTTATATTTTTATCTTCAATCGTCTAAATGTAGCTTCCTATGTCTAATTCCTTCGAAATATTCGAGATGCAAATACAGTTTAAAATAAACTTTTACGAGATCAATTTATAAAGTAGGTCCTTGGTTCGCTGCTTACTAATCACCCTGTATACCCAGAAATATTTTTGGGAGATAACTTATGATATACAGTACATTATTCGAAAATTCTGATCTTGTACCATTTGTCCAGTAGGCACAACTCTACAATTTTAGAATATGAGACGCCCTGTATATCTTCTGGTATTATACGTATGTATGCGCACCTCCCTATTTCATTTTGTATTGTTATATTATTTTGGTAACTATCAGCGAAAAAAAATTTAGCTTTATATCCTATCATCAATCAAAACGATGTGTGCATCATAAATATATAGTAAACCTATTACTCTTCGCTAAAATGTAGATTGCAACAAGCTGTGTACTGTGTAAAGTAATGCATATAATGGAGTAAATAATCACACCGGAAAATGTATACTGACGTATATCCATTAATTAAGTAATAGTGTCCGACCCACTGTATAACATAGTGCCAGAGTATTTCAGCTTAAAACAAAAAACGCCCGTTTAGTCCTAATGCCCCTAACGAGCTCTATGAACGCCAAAAAAAGAAGTATAAGATACGGAGGAGAATAAAGGAACCGTTGCATGCATTATTTAACTCTTTGTCGTGAAAACAAAAGGGGCATGATATACGTGATTATTAATTTTAATAAAGCACTCTCTCGTGGTTTTATTGTTTGTATACGGCGAGTGATGTATATGCGAGTGTGTATTTTAACGGTCTTTCTCTGTATGTAGAAATGGGTATTTGAATAAGTAATGAGAAAGGATCCAACGGCGTTATGGTATACGCTGCCTCTCCAAAGAGTTTTTCGCCCTTAAAAGAGATCGAAAGCTAAGGAAAAAAGAGTCACGTATAGATATATCACGTCTCGAGGGAGTGTCCACATACGCTTCTTCGTCTTCAAGTGACATCGTAAATGTATTATAGGGGTGCATTATTAAGTAAATAATAAATTTTTCTAGATTGAGACCTCCAAGACAGTCTGACATTTCTATTGTAATAAAATTTGAATAAATTTACACGAATACACACTTCATTTTTGAATTTGCCCAGTTTCCTATCTAGAATTATGTTCACTGTTAAATGTAACTTCTAACCATTGAATAAAAGGTTTGAAGCAAGTGAATTTCGGCCTGCTTTTTGTTAATGGCAACCAAAGATTGATAATTTAACTACTAATATATTAAAGTAGTGTATTTAAGATCAGATAAACTTTATACTTTATTCATTTTCGAAAAAAAAAAATAGTGAAGAATATTCATTGCCATATGTTGCATTTGATTTGTCTACACGTGTCGCAATCGTACTGATTAAACATATAAGTATAAAGTAACAGCTTTCGCAAGAAATTACCGATATTAATTAGTTTGTCGACTCCCGCTGCCCCAAATGTGGGAGAGCTTCGCTTATTTGTTAGGCGAATTTGGCATGATGGCAATTTCATAAAAGCAACCTAATAAAATAAACATATTTTATTTTGTATTATTACATGTATGCTTTTGGCTTGCAATACAAAAAGAAAAGTCCTAGTCAAAGTAGAATTGTATATATTGCTATTGTAGCCCATCGCCCAATTATCCTTACAGCAGGCATTTTTACTATTTACTTTTTGTCAACGCAGTATCCTTAGCTTGTGGTTCTACGGAATTTGTCTTCTGAAAAAATATTCAATTCTTTCACAAATTTGGATTTTCTTTGGCTTTAGTAAGGCATCATCATTAAAGCATTTAATATTAACATTTCGTGTTACTCCATTAGTTAAGCTTCTATCACTCGCGAAAAATGTCAATTTCAAAATATTTTGATTCCATTTTTCTTCGACTGATATTTACTTCCTCTCATTAGTCTCCAAACAAGGGCTGAAACTTTTTTTTTCGCCACGTTTACGTTACATTCATTCCGACTGTTACAAGTATTAAAGTAATTTCAGACTAAAAATTTCGTATATTTTAATGAATTCATAGTTATTATTATAACTGTAGAAGGCAAATCATAGTATATCGCTTGAGTTTAGTAGGCCTTTAATGCTTGGCCCCAATATAGCAGAGGACCATTCCACTTAAACATCACATGGGTTTTGTGTATGGTATGATATTTATTGGACTTGTACGTGGCACAGATGCCTTTGGTCACTGCGATTTAATGAATTTATTGTAAAAAAATGCCTTTGTGTGCGTTGAATAGAATAGCTAGAGGCTTTTAATGAACCTTAGCACTACTCTTAGGATCTCCTTTCTTCAGTTCAATAGATGCAAGAAATGGCCTGCTGAAATGCTTGTGTCGTGTTCGACGGATGGCAACACACTTGCATAAAATGTGTTCCACCGTCTCTAGATCTCCTTAGCACTGTTATTGGAAAGAAGAACTAAAAGTATATACCTATCTTTAAATACACTTTATATAGCTCTATCAAACTAGCATGAACGAGATTTTTCTTGCCATCCCTACTACTATCCTTCACCTTCTTGCGCAGAGAGTTTTGAACGAAAAATGGCAAAATATACGCAGAAGTGATCCCTGGGAAATACCATTTATGCCTATGTACATATTTACTGCCCTCTCACCCCTGTTATCAGACATTCGTCACTGGGCATTAAAAGCCGATGCTAACGTTAATTTACAAAATGTTAAGGCACCCTACAACCGGATATTGTAGTTTAAACGAAGAAATCGTATAGTGTCTAGGAAGATGGCCAAATTTGTAGGATGATAATATAGGCAAGACACTGTGGAATTAGAAACCGTTGCCAAAAATTTCATAGCATCCGTCAAGCCATACATCGAAATGTGTGAGGCTCATAATGTTTATAACACATCTGTGCTTCAAATTAAAGCCGCTTTCACCTGAGAGCCTTAATGAGAGATTAATTTGGAACTGCACGCTGGTCGCACTCTAACCTATAAGGGTGGCAAAACAGTTGAACGTGTTGTATAGTTTGCAACATCTACAATACATAATTATACTGTACTATATATAATATCATCTTTGCAAATAGTATTCAAGGATACTGGAGGCACATTTGGCTCTCGAGTTCGCGAAAATTCCAGGTTGGTACTACTGTTTCTTACATTTGCAAACCACGCTGTTTCATATTTGTTACCTATTAAAATTGAGGCTTCCGCGTCCGCCTAAAATACGTTGACGGATGTGCTTTTGCACAGAATAACGAGTGGGGCACAAACAACTTTGCTACTCGACTATTAGAATGGCCATTGTCCTGCTAAATTGCAGAAGTACATACCTTCCGATGAAACTACTTTCCTTGTGTGTATAGGATAGTGGCAGGAATGGAAAAAAAAATCTGATCCGAGCAAGTTTGATAAGAGTTTATGGAAGGCGTATTTAGAGATATATAACTTTATTTGTTTTATTCGTAGTAATGGTATAAATTTCCAAAATCCGAAAATTGTCGAAATTTCATGAGTAGCTTTCACTTCCAAAACGTGAGATTCCGCCGAAACGGAAAACGGCGTTTTACAATACTCACAATAAGCACAAGTAGGTGCTAAGTTTCAATCCGATCGGTGAGTGATACCTCAGCGCATTCCCTTGTCAGATCAGTAGGGCTGATCAAAATTATATTGCACAGGGATCGTGTCGTTTACAATGTTGGATTATGCGAGGTTATGATTTATTATTTCTATTCTTCTAATAAAGTGTTCTTCTCTGACGACTCCTCTCTTTTGCTATAAACGTGAAGTTGGTCTTTAAAATAAATAGCATAAAAGCTGTGGTTAGTTACATCAGGTTTACGCTATAGTTTTACACCTGATTCACGCTATAGTTATTACTTTTACCGGTATTTTTCATTTAATTCATATAATTGGTATTGCATCATGTACCAATAAAATGTTTTATTTGGACGTCGGAGAACATGGACACATGCATACCTAAAAAGTACCGAGATCTCCATTTAAATCTATATCCTAATCGAAGCATTATTAGTACCAAAATTAGTAACTTTATATCCACAACACGGTTACGCAAACAATATACCAACGGAAAAAAGTAGATTTATACGAGATAGGTATAAGAAGACGTTTTAATTGCTATCGTTTTCCGTGTTGATTTATAATTAATCTTACATATTTTGAATTTTACGACTGTCATAAATATTCAGGCTAAACTACTGAAGATCCGTCTCCATGGATAATAAATACGGAATACCTACTTAAATTCCCATATGTCTCTAGATAACACATCGTCTACATAAAATTATTTGTCAGGAAAAAATACATAAAATTTCGAGAGCACTCGTAATAAATTTTATCTACAAAAGGTCCTAATCTGCTGAAAGATAAAGAATCGCTTTATGTGGTTCTATTTTTATTATCGTACAGATATTGGGCAGGAGAAGAACCATCAATCCGCAGGACGTAGGAATTTTAGTTCTTTAGTACCCTTTTCCAGGAAAAAACAGTCAAACGAAATTTAGCAAGAAAGCATTAGCGAACCTTCTGAAAATGTGTACACAATGATAACTGCATTTAACATGTTTACACAACAAACTATACAACAAAATATCGAATCTCTTACGATATATCTAAAATTTGAGCATTCTATTGGAAAACTTGTGTGTGTCCCATCACCCAACGAACAGAGATAACTACATATGTACGTATTGAAACTGTTATCACTAATACAACATCGTCATTAGCTTTAGGTAATATCTACAGAAATATCATTATTATGGCTGATTGTGAGTTGAACGACCGTTTAATGTTGTACGGATATAAAAATGAGAAACGTTTGTAGCCACATACGTAGCTACGGCGGGAGTCTAAGTACCTACATATAAAGAAAAAAAGCATCACATGTTTGATTGCTAGAATAAAACCACATTGTTGTTTGAAAGCAAAATGATAACGGGAGAGTTTGCTGTTTAATCGCAGATGCGGCATGGAAATCTAAGATTAGATCTGAAAGAATATATTTTCTCTTTAGATATATATTATTTACTAATTGCACGTGAAAAATGCCATAAAATTCTAGAGATTTTTAGAGTTTGAAGCCGAAGTTTGTGTCAAAGCAAGTGTAGTTATATACTTGTAATTATAAAAGAAAATCAAATTTAAGTAAAGCTTGCGAAAAAATTGTTTCCTGTAAACCGCTATTATTAATGAGAATCCTAAAATTAGTCAAAAAACAAATAATTATATTTTAATGCAATTAGAAGTATAACATCGCTTATGTTTAGGCTGCCCATTAGTTATCGGATCAGGGTCATAAGGTGAGCATATTGTTTAAATATTAGGTTAAACAATGATGGACTTACCTTGAGATCCAGGTGAAGTCGATTATCTGTATTAAAATACATAATTCTCATTTTAGGTGAAGTCAATCAATAAGAAATAAAATAAAATACATATATTCAACAATTATAGCAACATTTGCGGCAAAATATTATAATAAAACCCATATTAGCGAAAAGAAACTATTCTTTGAACCAGCTTTAAACAAACATTGATTTGTTTGTCACAAAAACTTTATATGCACTAAAGCAAACAAGTAGTAACTTCAGAAATAATTTAGCTAAAACAAGCAAAACGAACGCATGAAAAAGCTCTTACTACACTTCTTTAGTTAGTGTGAGTATCGTACTCACTCCTGTTTCTTGTGTATAAAAATAGCAAACCCTACCTAGAGGCGTTAGAACCGGCTTAGTGTTAATAGATTTAGCTGTGCAAGTTTTAATTTCACATATTGCACAAATTTTCTTTGTAATTGTTAATAATTTAGTAGTAAAAAGTGAAAACGGTCTATTCGTTATTCTGCTATACACTAGCAATATACTGTTGAAATATTTATATGGAGCCGCTTTGACCAGTTTATTTTATTACCGTAACGTTTAATCACTGTTTATTGTGTTAATTCATATACTACTAACATATGCGAAGAACGTATTTATATACTTACTCGAGGCTGTCTTTGTACCAATGAAGTTTAATTGAGGATAATCTTTCCGAGAAGTAATATTGCAATCTTGCTTGATGAGTAGTACGGCTTCCTTTTTAATATGGTGAATGAGGTTACAGGATGGCTTCTGTCACAATTTTTGAACTCGTGTGATCTATTAAACAATAGATGCGCATACACTTACATACGTATACCATACGCTGTCCTTAAGTAACTTTGAAATAAAGTAAAAGTAAATCGTATATTGTTAACCTTGCATATTGTTTATTCTTTTCCGGAAAAACAAAAATTTAGAAAATTAATATTAAGGACAACACAACTATGATAAGGCAGTGGACTTATAATAACAGAAGGTAGAAGACGATAAAGATCGCTAACGTAAAAAACATGTATGATGTATAACAGGTATTTGCCTGACTGCTTTCACTACGTTGGAATTCCCTAAAAGCGAGCTTTGTAAAGTTTATAAATTTATTATAAGGGCTTCTGTCTAAATGGTTTGCAATTTTCAATTTTATTTTTCAAGCATCGTTGGTTAGAACAACTTTTTCAGAAGGTAAGACATGGACTTCTATATATTTATATACTTACATCGGCATTTAGATTGTTGTATATTAGCGCTTGTTCAACTTCCTCACCATAACGAAATACCACGTTGTCTCATAAGTCTTTACACATAGTACATTAATTAAGACAACCAAAAATTAGCAAAAGGGAAAAACATTTACTTATCAAAATAAATCAACTATTTTGCATAACATGTATCCATTTTTCGGCCAATACTGCAATTTGAAGTCGATACCACTCTGCTGGTCTAGAAGCATAAAAGTCTCACGCAGTGTTTTCCACTTCTTCTGAACATTTTTAAAGTTGTAACCGCACAAGAAATGTCCATCGAACGAAACGCCAATCAAAATTCTGCTTCTGTTGATTAGTGGAGGGTAACGAGTGCGCAGTATTTCATAAATCCTATTTAGCTGTTCGCAATACAGTTTTGCATTTACAGCTCTCCCCTCAGGAATCAATTCGAAGTGCAAAACTCCATCAAAATTCCACCAGACGCACAACATGACTTTTTGTCCGAATCGGTCTTGACGAATCACGAGGTGATCTCTTCGAGCAACCTACATTTTTGTTTTGTCTGGATTACGTAATTTGCTTCTCATCAAAATTGACCATCTCTAGAGTTCTTGACAAATCTCAATTCTGCGTTGAGCTCTTACATCACTCATCATTATTTTTGAACGAAATCCATTTTCTTCAAGTGTCGGAGTGAAATTTGCTTTCTTTCAATGTGCGATGTACCGAACCCACACTATGATTTAGAAGACAACTGACGTGCAGAACGTGGATTTTCGGAGCAGACATCTAACAACGCGTTTACTTTTTGTCCTCATGAGTAAAGTCCGACACTTTCGGCGCGCTTCATGAAATTAGCAGAGACTAGACAGACTAGTGTTTATTTGTCTCATGAGAATGGGTTCGTATTGCCTACCGGTTTCCCCGAAAGTCGACAAAACACGAGTCTGTCTAGTCTCTGTTAAGTTCGTGAAGCGCACGGAATGTGGAGATCTTTACTCATTAATTGCATCTTTCGTGCTCTAGATTTAGGAAGAATCATCATATATAGTCCGTTTCTCTAAACCGCTTCAAAGTTTTGCTCATAATAAAATGAACAAATGGTTCCCTGTTTGGATACTCTTCATTGAAAAGAATACAATGTTTTCCTGCGTAATCATCACACCCAACCATTGTTACAATTGTTTTCCGCCCGGTTTCGTTAGAATAGTTATTTTATCTTGTTAAAAAAATGAACAAAGCCCTTAAGCTAACAAAAAAGAATATCCTTCATCTTCAACTGAAGACCGAATTTTTATATCCTTATCGTTTAAATGCAATCCCTTGCTTGGTAATGTTACTAAATGAGAAACAGAAGAACCGAATTCGGTTATCGATTCAAGATGAGGATCGAC
>LR737395.1:5512544-5530921 GCA_902655005.2 Marronus borbonicus
ATTAGATTTTAATTGAGCAGTATAATAGCGCGTGTACAAATAATCCGGATGTGGTAGGTCTCGGATATTTCGTACGTGACAGCGTTACAAAGTGAAAAGGAAACAGGACTGAAATACGAATCAGTTTTACGGTAGCGATGCTGTTTGATAAGTCTTATACGTTACCAGCTTTTTTGGGCACACGACTTTGCACGTGTTCGCCATATGAAAACAGACTGGGAGGAGTTCTTCGATGGAGGAATGCCATTTTGGCGTCCACTTTACACTCCCGACCGTAAATAATGTACTTACATACGTTGGGTAAAATTCCTACTTTTTATTCTATGTATGTATACAGATGCCTTACTAAGTAACTAATGCTTTATGGATATATAATTTACTCTCTCGTCTTAATTTAGTTTTTGTGGAAGTTTGTCTTCGTAAATATGCTTTATTAATATACGAAGGTATAACAGGACTTATTTTGCACCGTGGAACAAAAGAAAACGTGGTCTGGTAGGTTTAGTTGGAAAATAAAGGAAAACCTGTTATCGAGGTGCTATCCATAATTGCTAAATCATGCTTTGTGATATTCAAGAGACGTATTGTTTAAGAATAAATATAACAACCAGAAATGCATTGCGTAAAGTAAACAGCATAGTCAAGTATTCTTTACAAATTATTCCATGTTTTCTTTTTCCAGCTACTTAGTAGTAGGTAGTTAATATTAGGATTTCCACTAAAACTTGAAGTTGACGTACCACCTTTTTCCATATAAATGCGAATCGAATAAAATAAATCTTACATTATTTACGCACCTGAAGCTATACGTGCTGCATATCAAGCTATGCGTAATTCCGAATTATTAGCTTGCATGCGTATTAGTATTTCTCGCGTATTCATCAGCCGCAAATTATACTTTTTTAACTCATAAAGAGGCAGCACAATCAATGATGTACGTGGCTTAGCCAAATATCAATTCACCAGCTAAAATGTAATGGCTAAAAAGAACAAAGCGAGATTATATTTTCTATGCCTCTGTTGTTGTCGAGTGGTAAAACAAATGAATGTAGACTTTAAGAATTTTAGGATTTGTCGAATGTAATTCGAAAAAAAAATTAAATTGTTCAACCTGTATTGTTATGGTACTATTCTTGTTTTTTACCTTTTCTTAAGAAAATAATTTACGTTGTAATATTGAGAAATACCGTTCATTTACTTCCGTATTAATTTTTGCTTGTTTTATTTCCTTTATTATATATAATAATAATAATAATAATAATATAACAAAACAATATTATATATTGTGTGCAAAATAATATTTTAGTTTATTTTTCGTTAAAAATTTTAGGAGTGTTTATTTTGTTTCCTCTCGATTGCATCCTTGATTTTGTTTTTCCTTTTTTGGCAATTTTCAATATTTCTGATGTTTTATTCACTGATTGTATATACCTATTTATTGCCTTACAATCAATAAAGATCATTACTATTATCCTGGGACATTACTTCATTGACACTACTTTATGTTGAAGTGTTAAATACCTACATTAAAACTCAGAAAAACAAAAAGAGGATGATAATGTAGGATGAACCAAATTTTAAATCAACCCAATTGTAGCTCGTTCAATTTAAAAACCTTCTTGTAGATAGTTTCAAAATGTTGTCAAAAAACTAACGCGACAAACAATGAGGAATTGAGGAAAACGAAAAGACAGGTTTTCTACTGCTAACGACATAAGATTCGAAAGAAGTAAAAGTAGTATGCAACATTCAAATGAGTATAGTTGGGCTTTGCGCAAATTATGTCTATCAAAAATAATTTTGAAAATGTAAAATCAATCGAGGTTTTTTTTGTATCACAACATTTCTTTTGCAAACGCAAAGGATATATTGTTGTAAAATAAATAATAAATAAACAGGATGTACTTTTTCGCAATTATGTCATCTACAAACTTATTTTACCCATACATAAACTAAACATTACTGCTGTATACACGATAAAAAAAAACGTCAAAGACAAAATATTCAGTATCATAGAGAATCAGAACCACATCAGAACTTCACGACGTAAACAACCACCACAACAACTGACAGTTGATAAGCACTAGTGGCGTACGTAACGTTTGATGACACTGCTTGGCCAAAACGCGAAGTAAACCAATTTGGGCTTTCTATGAGCACACCTACCATAGCTGTAACTGTTAACTTTCCTCTTGTGGTTGGAAGCTCAGCTTAGATGTGGAAATTCTTTTTCTGGTCTATTAAATAATAATAAATCCAGCCAACAACGGTAGTGGAAAAACAATAATTTCTTTTTGTGTTCAATCTTCTCATATCCCATAACTATGGAAAAATTACCTCACAACTGTCTTCCGTATTACTTTAGGCGTATCTCAATATAGATTCATTGTATATCAAATAGCCGTATTATTAGTCAGTAAAATTTAAATTTGTCGTATATAGGATAATTTAAGGTATCGGTTTCCCTTTCATTGTCAATGTAAATTTTGGAAGTGTACAAATTTACTCCTCCAAATCTCCTAAACAATTACTATCGTAATTAATAAAGGAGTGAGGTGACGTTAAATTTAATTCTGACTTTGAGTCTATCTTTCTATCTTCTGTTGGTTGTACTTCCAATTAGGTAGGTCGAGGTTGAGGGTTGAGGTATATCGTAAGAATTCTTTTTGCATTTTGAGTTTCTGGTCACGTGTACTGGTTAGAGGAAGTAGAATCCTAGAAAGCTTCCCATAATTAATTATGACTTTGATAAATTATGGCTATTATAATCATTGTATACCGTTACATGCGACGAATCGTAATAGCAGGTAAACTATGAGTACAAATAAAATTTTATTGAGTTGTTGCATCTCAGATGCGAATTCATAAGATTTACAATTATTAATATTAGTTCATTGTGACTGCAAAAAACTATAAGTCTACTTGATATATTTGACTAAGACGAAAACGTTTGTGCAACTTCGATATTTTGCTTCATTGAGTGTCTCCTTCAATGAGTACCAATCTAACCCATAGCTACAGACTTTCATTCTCCCCGGCGCTTTGTTGTAACCAAATCGCTGGTTGTATTGGCTAAATACGAAACACGGGGTTTACCAGTTAGGGCAGTTGCCAATTATGTTAATTCCTATGGTAGCAGATGTGCAGAAAGCATTGTAATATGTAAGAAGGAAATGTTGGTCGTAATTCAGGATATTTCTTTGTATTTAACCAATCCATTTACCATTGTTACAACAATTACGTTCTTCCATCTGTAATATTTTAATTTTTTTAATTCGTAATCTATATTGATGAACGTTTCAAAGATGTTTGTAGTTTGGAATATTTTGAGAAAATTGTAAATATTGGGACATAAAAACAGCATGGAGTACATCGGACCATGAAGTACTTTGTGTTGTATTTGAAAAAAGTGCTAATAACATGTTTTTCAAATACTATTTATTTGATTTGATTAACCTTGAAAGGCTTCACTAAAATCCTTACCACATACACCACCCGCTCTAGGCGCACGTTTCAATAATCAAGCTGTTACCATCGCGAGTAAAACTGAACTACGTCTACGTCTCTTGAATATCGTAAAACGAGATTTAACAATTGTGGGTATCTTCCTAATAAGAGGTTTTTCTTTACTTCGCAATTATATCTACTAGACCATATTTCTTTTATTCTGCGGTAGAAAACACGCTTGCTATATCATCGTATATTAACAAAGCTTTTCAATTGCATATTTATGAAGAAAAACTTCCATAGCAACTGAATTAGTTCAGTTTTACTGCTGATGATATAGCTTGGCTATTGAAACGTGCGTCCAGCGGGAGGGTTTTGGTGAAGTGTTTCAGTGTTCCGGTGTCACAGAGTTCGAGTACTTATTTAGTATTTTAACATTATTTCGTGTACTCCAACTATCAAAACATTTACATATTCTCTCATATGGTTCATGTGATTTATTAGATAATAAATTACGCACAATTGTTTGTTCTATTTTTTGCAGTTGAAGTGGATTGCAATTTATATTATTGTCCACTATTGTCCATTTCTAATATATACCTTTAAACACAAACAAAATATAATTGTAATGACTATTTTCGAATTTAAATAATGTCAATGTGACCAATCTTAAATGTTTCCAATAGACGTTAAAAAAATTAAGTCATGCAGGGAAGAAATGGTATAAAAAATTCATTTCGTAAGGCACTTTGTCGCATTTGTCTGTGTGAAAAACTCGCCTTCAGCTTTAAAATCTCGGACCTGTGCTGCTTTTCTAATATACTATACTTGCATTGATAGCGAAAATAATTGCACTTTAATTTACCTCGTTAAAGTAACTATCAGGTTTATTTTTCTTTTTTTTGTATGCGGAAATTCACGTCAGAAAATTTTGGGTCTTCATGCAGAAAGTATAGGAGAACATGGCAATGAAGTTTTAATGAAAAAGCTGGAACTACCTATACATACGCGGTCGACGACATACTCTCGAGGCTATAGATTCTATCGCAATTAAATGTCCCCTTTAACAACAGACGACGTCAAAGTATTAAAATTCCTGGATCTGTCCAATCAAATTACACATATTTGTATTACCCTCCTTATCATTCTTGTAGAAAGTACGGATACAAATCTGCAGGCTGATAACTTTAAGACGCGATAATAGAAAGTGACTATGTTTGTGTATTCCATAAGCAAATGCTAAACAGAAGCGATAGAGCAGCTTTTCGTAAGGAACATCTGGAAGCGATTGCTGTTAATTTAGTGCATTCGTTGTTACACGGTCTATAGTAAATAAGCGCTTAATAGTTAAACGTCCCCTTAGTGCCAAATTTAACAGTTTTATGAGTTGTTAGTTTACTTAGTTTATCCGTTTCCTGAGCATAGGAGCCAATTATTTTTTCGGGGTGGCCTGAGTCAGAGATACGCTAAACTTAGTACTTAACTTCCAGTGTATTGTACGTTGATTTTGTTTGTTTGTTTGCTCGTTCGAAATTTAATAAAGCCGGTAATTGTAAGAAGGCGGTTAATGCATTAAAGGAGCGTTCATATAGGGTAGCGCGAAAGTGAGGCAGATATTAAGAAAGTTGGGACAGTACAATTAAATATAATTGTTCACGTAGCTATGTATGTGGCTTGATTTAATTTTCTTTGGTTTTTTTGCTATTATTCATTCCTGCATCATTTGAAGGTTCATAATAGGCTGCCGTATCTACACATAAATTTATTATTTGCTTCGCACACAACCAATAAAATGCTAAAGGTTTTCTTATAATTGTATAATAAATAGCCAAAATTGTTAAGTTGCTTTATAAGAGCCTCCTATTGCACCTATATAATTAGAAGAAGAATTAGAAGCCTCATATTATGATATGATCCACAGCGCTTCATATGTTTCACGCAATATTTAACAGACTATTTTCAGTAAATTTTTAAATAAATCGAAATTCACTCCTGCATATAAGAAAAAGGTTTTGAATTTACCTCTATAATAATTACCAAACAATTGTTGTTCTGCAGCGTACATATGTATGTATATTTCCTCCCGGTCATTATAAAACTGCTATAATTACCTTTCCCAGAACCGAGCGTCCATGTTCTATCGTTACTTCTTCCTGAGCAATATAATTTATTCCCATCATTATTCATGCTTTTATTTCATAATTTTCTGCTACTCACTTTTTCTGGTTTATATTGTGATCCCTCTGTATCCAGCTTTGATCTGATATCTTTCCTTTATTGGTTTAGCACTAGGAAGGTTCTTTATTTCTATTAAATTTTATTTTTTTTTCTTGCGGAAACTATGTTGTCATTTGCCTAGGCTACTAAAATAATAAATATCTAATAGTTTATTACTGCCAATGTCAGTTACTCTAATCTTATCAGCTATCCTCCCACTACCACCTTCGTTGTATTTTATATTATTTCTTAGTTACAGTGTCATACGTCTATTTGAAATCAACAAACATCATGCGTTGCTGCAAATTCCAGTTTAGTCTATTTAATTTGTGTCAGTACAAGCGATGGATCAATAAGTAACCCTTTTTTCCTAAATCGATATTGATACGGGCATATCTTTCGTTCTATTACTTTTACATTCTGTTCTTAACTGCTACTGCCTTAGTTTCTTCACAGTATCCGTTAGAGTATCTATTTAGCTTTCTTAATTTGCGTTATCGCCTTGATTATAAAAGAAAGTATTAATAGTTCTCCTTATCTCTAGATCACTTTTCCTTCTATCCACTGGGTTCGAAATATTTCCGTCTAAATACAATTCTACCAAATTTGACATTTTTGCCGTTGTTCCATTTTCAACTTTTCTAAACTTTCTAATATTCGTCCTTTCAACTCAAGGTAGAAAAGTTGATCTTTTCAAAATTCTTTCATTTCTTCTTCCTTGGTGCAACTTCCTTCGTATGGGTATTTTCTAATTGTTTTCAAATGCAGAACCCATAAATGGTTCAATATCCACGAGTAAAACAACTTCAGTAGCTTTGTTAACGTGTACATAAATTCAGGGGCCGTAAATAATGAAATTTAACACCCCTGGGTTCTGCAGAAAAAAATTCGCTGGTCCTTAGTTCTCAGAAAAATTGTTGGTGAAGGGTAAATGTTTATATTTCAAGACTGCGAGTGTTGCTCAATTACCCGTTTTTTAATTTGAATCAGTGATTAGTGCCATATTCAGTACATTCAGCCGACTACCTACATATGTTCACCTGTTCAACACCATTCTTTCCCGGTGTCTCTAACAACTTTTATTGCTTACTATTTAGGTGGTGGCACATTAGGAGATTTATGTAGGTCCAGTCAACGACGATCTTGGCGGAACGGCTATTCAACTATTTAAAAAAAGAAATTCTATTGTATCTCTGTTGTAACTTCGAAAATCAAATATTTTTGGTTAAAAAGTTGTCGTGTTCGCTAAGAAAAGTCAATTCTTAAAGACTGCTTGTAACGGCAAAGGCTGTAGAATATAACAGTCTGTCCTTCAGTTGGGCCCTTGCATAAACATGCATAATGCTATCTTTTAGAATAAAAGAAATTAGATCGTAATTTAAGAACAAATTATATTTCGTTCATGATATTTATTTTAATTGAAATTGCCGAAAGAGTGTCTGGAAACACTTCCGATCGTACAATCAATTTATTAAGTTCCAAAAATCATATCTGTTTCATTTCCCCCTTTTTTAAAATATTACAGTATATATTGTGGTGTTGTGTAGTTTACAACATTGTAAAGTGCTAAAGAGCTTAGCGAGCTCAGTATGTCTACTGATGTAACGAAAAAATCTCTCTGGCGGCTATGAGCTTCGGTACCTTCAACTCCTTTTATCTACTATCCGTGTAGCGACGAGTCTAGGAAGTGATATTAAGTCCAATCGGTGATAGTAGTAGTGGAACAGATAAATAACTTGTCTTCTGGTCAATTCCCTCGCATCTTAAATCTTCCGATTTAAATGTACAATTTTTCCTATAACAATTACAGGAATAATTTCAGTCGTGTCTGTCATAAAATCGTAAATTAAATATCTTTCTTTATAAAGTTATGTCCGTTGGTAATTTTTTTAATTGTGTAGTTGCTAACAGTGTCAGATCTCTTAGAATAGCATATAATTAGGCTTTCTGTTGCATCCCTGCATCACATGCTTTATGCTATTTCTACAAAAAAATAAGAGTATCCGATTGAAATTCGTCACCAAAGTACTTTTCAAAAGGCATAATTATCAAAATTAGCTGTGATTAAACAATCGCTATGGCGATTAAGTAAAGAAGCGAAGAAATATCAACTAATTTCTGACTTTTAGTCTAGGTAACATGCGTTTGGGTGTGTTTTCTAAATATTCGTTGTTTGAATTCTTCTACCATTAAGTCGAAGTAGAAGTGGATGTAAGCCGGATTTAATTAATTAGTTTCGAAAAATCATGCATTTTCAAATTTTCCATAGCTTAAAGCATTATCATGTGTATACATTTATTAACATCGCAATTAGAGCTTGGAAGAATACAAAGGGTGTTAATCATTGCGAAAATTAGAGAAACTTCGACTTTTGTTCGATAGTATTAATTAATTTTGAATGTAATTAAAGAGGCGAATTAACATATTCAAGAAATATTATATATAATTGTCCTGTAGACTACGTATGTAGCTGCCTCATACTTTATTATATTTATACATTTTAATGACCCAAGTAGAAGTAAATAGAGGCATTTATTGTCCTTGGTATGCTTTGAACTTAAAGGAGCGAGCAATTTCTTACCACGCAGCGTCTGTCTGCTTTTTGTTTGGGACGATTCGCTTTTAAGCCGTATCCGTTGGTGTATTTGAATGAACCCGTATTTACGATCGGCTTTGTTTAAACCCTTGTGGTTTCCCTTTATGCACAGCTAAGTTGCTCGAAAGCTATTCCTTTCGTAAAATTTTTACATGGCGAGCTAATACGTTGTGTGATATATCTTTTGTGTACGAGTTCGTTGAACTACACATATCATCCCCTTGCCAAGAACTATAATGTATCTGATAAGCATTAATTCAAAATATATTTTAGAATCTTCCAATAGCAAAGGACAAAACTAAGTTCGTTTATAATACCTTACGTACAATATACAAACATCGTATATAACGATTGAATCCAATTTCAATTAGCGTTATTCACGAGAATATTTAGCTGAAAGGAAATTATATGTGAAACGCTCCAGCGTCGGAATAAGATATTTCCCTCATAAGCGAATATTGCACAAACTTGTTACAATTGTACCCTAACAGAAACTAATACAATAGGCAAAATTAATATGGCATTATTACGGGGTCAAACATCAAGAATTTATATTACGGCACGTTTGGAGCAAAGTTGTATTACGGTTCATAAACTCGCTTTGAAATTATCGCCGAAATACATAGCTTTGGCATAACCTTCTCGAATTAAGTTCACAGTCGCTTGCATGTAATTCCGTCGAGATTTGCAGAATGGATAACATTATCCAAAGTTTGATAATTTGTTACCTCTTTGTCTAGATGAATAGATATCTGATAGTTCTAAATCTTCACCTAGTTGTTGATGACAATCAGCAATTGAAATAAATGCATTCAACATTTGCATTTTATGTAGAAAAACAAGTCGAAATAATATCCAGAACTGTAGAAGAAATATAATTGATCTAATATAGTTCATGCCATTATTATAATTTATTATATAACATTAAATTTCTAAAACCAATAAACTGCTGAAACCATTTACACCAGCAGGAGCAGAATGAAAGGCAATAAGTAAGCTCAAGATGAAAATGCTAAGTGTCTCAAAAAACCATTAGAATTACGTATAGGAAACGTATTTTATAATTGTTACAACTCTTCATCGGCAATGTAAGTGTATATAGGTATACAAGATGTAAATTCTACGTGAATTATCACAAGCATTTCGATAAAGTAATAAAACTTAAGTTTACATTTTGAATTAGCTGGTAAGAGCAACACTGTCAGTATGCTTTGTTTACTGTTAACGGAAGCCAATTGGATGCAATATCCAAATGCAGTATTCGCGTGTAGTTGTAAATATCTCTTTTATTTTTAGTGGTGAACATATGGATCATTACACAAAAGTAACTTTCGCATACGGTGGGTACAGGGTTTGAAGGCAAAATTTGATACTGAACAACCTGTACATTTCGAAGGGGTCTGCAAGGGAGCAATAGTATTTTAAAAAAATCTACGCTAGAATGTATTTGCATTTCGTATTCTTCGAGGTATTTCTTGAAGAAAATAGATGTATTTAAATTTAGGTGATTGATGGCGTGCTATCCCTTGTCGAAGAATCTCTGCAATCCGCAATACATTACGCAGAGGCCGTAACGATTAATCTTTAATTACGGATAGGATAGACCGTTTTCTGTTTTCTATGCTCTAAAAGTAGTACTTTATTTAACAGAAATAAATTAATTAATTTTCATAGTATCCAACAAAATAATACTAAAATAGCTAAGAGCGCTCCTTGCGCACGCCATTTCGTGAACTGCTCGAGATATGGCTTGGGAAATAGTACCCGGTTTATGTCGCCGCTTTCGAAACGGCAGGTATGCGTTTTTTGGCACTAGAGGGCGCCAAGAAATGTCCAGCTCGTCTTTTAGAAATGTTGTGGCGTTAACTATGAGGCAACAGCGATACAAGGTAGAGTTCAAGTACTCTTGGAACCACGTTGATGACCCCGAGTAATCAGAAACATGTCCGTCGGTAGTGTATCCTTCTCTGCTTGCATTGCGTTTGCCGTAAATGATTCAATTGATACCATGAGGAAGCTATTTTAGCATTATTTTTTAGTTATTGCTTCTAAGCATATTTTGATGTGCTCTGTAATCTATTTAGATTTAAGTCTGTGCTCTGTGCGTTGCGACAAACGAGATTTACACAATGCCACACAATCTTTCCAAAGATGCTTTTCTCATATGCAATGATTAGGAGGAATTATAAAACCTTAATGATTTTGATACCATACACGGGTAGTACAAAATTGCAAATTTATCCAGACGTTTATACAACGAGATAACTTATAATTATGTAAGCGTAAGCGGTTTGAATCTTGATTATGTTAATTCTTCAACGTGGATTGATTTTTCTACGTGTATCTACTACAGCGTCTAACAAATTATGCCTCATAAAATATTCGTTAGATCCGCTTCATTTTAGCATTCCATGTTCGACGATCCGGTATCCGTTTCTTTTTACGTGTAGCGCAGGGAAGAAGTCAATAACAGTTATGAAGAACGCCGGTAGGTATTGATTTCCAGCGCAAACTTATAAGTGCGACCCTCACAGGGCGTTGAACATGTCTGAGTTATTTCAGTCATTACCCATTACAAACACTTTATGAACAGAGCCGCTAGTCTTATCAAATAATTACGGCCTTCTTCTTCCTTTAAAGGAAACGGGATCCTAAAAAGTAAATAATTAAATCTTTTCTGCTGCTGCTACCATCACCAGCAGCTGTGCGTGGCGCGCCTTCAGACACAAGGCGGCTTGTTCTCTTGAGATGTTATCTACCACCGACTGACGACGGCAGCGATGGTAGAGCGAACGGAATGAGTGATCTCGATAGTGCCGACGAACGTCGGGTTGTTAGGAAACATTGAAAGTAGCGTTATTGAACTTAAACTTTCCGCTTTTTAGGGTTAAGTTTGTTTTGGTACGGAACGACGACGCTTAACCGTTTGTTTGTCCTAGTCGTCCACAAAAGGAAACGACATATGGAACCGATCCAAATCGTAAATCGAGATAAGACAGAATTGCCACTGTCGAAACGATTAATTGAATGTCAGGAATTTCTTTCCATGATCCGGCGCTTATTGCTTCCAACAGCTATAAATAAATCCTTCACATATTTTTTAGAAGAATCTTAAATGTCGTAACACTACTATTAGTGCAAAGGTCTTTTTTATAAGTTCACTTATGCGCTAGACAATACAAAACAAACTAATTGCATTTTTATAATATTGTAACAAGAAATGTTAGGCAATTATTTTTAATTTTTGCGCGATTTTTCCCTCAATCCTGTAATTGAAAATGAAGAAAGTGGACAAAAGAAAATTTAGAGTCTTTGAAGTTTAACAAAATATGTCTTTCTTAACCCTCTCATTAATTGTATCCTTAATTATTAAATTGATTATCTAGTTATATCCTTTTGAGGTTCATGACGGATTATACTTAAAACAAGTAACATTTATAACTACATTTTTCCAACTACAATAGTTACGTAAATACCGCACTCCTCATGGCAACTAAAGTCTCTAACTTAATTAAAGTACACCTGGATAAGTTCTGTGAATGTTAGCGGAGAATTTTGACAAAATGAGGAACATAATCTTATGTTGACTACCTCGCTCAAGCCTCGTGAATGAATTACAATAATAATAGCACAAAATACGGTGTGGTTATAAAGGAAAGGAAAGGAATGCATACTTATTAAAGGAAGAGCAAACAAGAAGTCCTTCGATCTCGATGAATAACAATGATGTGTATAAATTTTAGAATAGCACCGAAAAGAGATACAAATTTTATTGAATACGTTTCTTTTAGAGAGAATTTTTGTTGGAATCGGACAGGAAATTGTGAATAATCTCTTACTTTGTTGAATATTTTTTGTAGATCTGTGGATCTTGTTTTTTTTTTTTAGAATGGATTCCTTAGAAATTGTATGCATAAAATCCAGGAATATATAGTTCCTTCTTTTCGGATATCTGTCAAAATTTGGTGGGTTTGAACTAATATCGTCTAAATGTTACTGTTTTGTTGAATATATTCCTTTGATCGTAAATAAATGCCAGGCATTTGCCTAGATTTATTGTTTCAAGCAGTTCATGTACTCTTTGGACAATTAAAGGATCCACTTCTGCGATTTTATCGACTCTTGAATTCAAGCAAATTTTCGACATAGAGAACCGCTGCTTCAAGCCATGTCCCCACCGACGTCGTCGGCGTGGTTCCGAGAGCATTTTTTAACTTGTTTTAACGTGCCCTCTATCGCTGTTGCCTCACAGAGGGATGGTTTGGAGAACAGTACCCAGTTTACGTCGCTGCTCTCTAAACGGTAGGTATGCGTTTCTTGGCACTAGAGGGCACAGAGAAGTGTCTGATTTGTCATTTTGAAATATTGCGGTATTAACTGTGAGGCAGGGTACAGTTAAAAAATGCTTTCGGAACCACGCTGATGACGCCGTGTAGGCAGGAACATGTCTATGGATATTATTTTATAATATTTACTTTATAAAATAATAGTACAAATCAATACTACTCACTTTAAAAATTCATATCTTGATTCCCTTAGATGTTGGAGCCTTCAGACGTACTTACTTTCCAATAATGCTTCTGCTCTCCTATTACAATACATCCTGTATACACTTACCTTTTATTTCGGATTTTCACCTTCAACAAGCGAAAATTCGGTCGTATTCCTCCTTTAGGTGACTAAAAAAATCAAATGAAAACTCTCTCCTCTGAAATATGTTCAAAATATTGAAAAATGCTTTGAATATGCAGTATTTAGCAAATATGCAAGAATGTGCAATGCACAATTACACCATAGTACCCAGAAAGTGTGATTCGGATGAAAATTTTAATCATTTTGAAAAACAGAATCTCGCATTGTATCAAATACCACATTTTTCGGAAACCTAATCTGAATGCTAAGTAATTTTCAAACCAATTTAGAACATCCTATATCATTGTTTTGTATTATTATAGTCGTGTAATTAATTTCCAAAAACAATGCATACTTTTTACATCAACCTTTTTGGAAAAAAAAGTTAATTTCTCCATACGGAATTGAGTCTAAACTTCAATAGGAATATCCCCCAACAATTTTATTGGAACCTTGCTAGAAATCTTGTCACTATTCAAATGCATTCTGGTCTGCAGTTTGTAAGTCAGTAATGCCTGAAGCTTCTTTGTTTGAATCATTTCACAATACTGCAACATTTCTTCTATTAATATTAGAATATACCTAACTCAATTTCTCTCTTAACTAATTATTTTCCTCTACTAGTACGAGAAATACTGAACTACTCTATCCTTTATTGGCAATTAAATTAAGAATTAACCACGTAAATCAAGGTATGGCTTTACAGGTGAGATATGTAAACTTGGTAATTCAATGTAGTGGTGGAAAGTTACACGGCTATGACCGAATTGATAGAAGGGTATCATTGTTGGTAACTTTCAAACTTCTAGTATCGAATGATATGATAATGTAATCAAATCCTTTTGCAAGAAGGAACAACGTGTCTGTAATTCTAAGCAGCCATCGTTTGCAAACGTAAACTAAAAAGACTTTCTTGTAGGCGGAATATCACATAAAGTATGAACATTAAGGATCTAAATATTCACAGTGATACTTCGTAGTTATTTTATCGATAATCACTACAGTCGATTGGTGTAACCAGAAAATTAATATTTATTTGTGCTAAATATCATAAAGCTCAGTGTATAACTTTTGGTCATATTTATCGCTTTCATTTACATTTATTCATGAATGGGGGCAATTACAAAAGGAATCAGGCTATAATAACGTGAGTTGATATTGCGCACGCGAATTTTCGCAACAACGGTAGTAGCAAGCTGTCGCCATACATTACTAACGGTCTTTTGATCAGAAGGAGTCACTTTCGTGGTTTTTACTTGGCCAATATAATGAACCCTGTTCCGGCGACGAGGCACGGCTTCTCGGATTCGGTTACCACTATCGAACGGTTTCTGGGTAATAGGTAATGCTATATTGCTGATAAAACCTAGCAAGTGTTAAATTTCACGTATCGAGTTACTATGCAAATATTCAAATTTTCGATCTGGCACACGACTTTTAAGTACCTGTGCGACTGTTAACGTAAAGGTGATTCACGCTAAGTAGATCATTTCATCCATGACCTAGAAAGGTTTCTCTTTTAAATTTCGCTATAAATATAGTTTGGTAACAATTGATTAAATAAAATTAGTCATGATTTTTGTAAGTATTTGAACTGCTCGGCTATATGGTGCTCTCATTTAGTTTCAATCCTTGCTTTTTCTTCATCATAAACATTTGTAAAAGAGAAAACTTTGAACTCTTATTGAAATGTTTTTCATGACTCAATAATTATTGAAATTCAGCAATTTGCTATGTATATGTGCCAGTTAGGTAAATAGTACTTGTTTTCTAAATCCAGTAGAGCTGCTTTATTAATTACTAACAGCTATGGAATTAACGATTTATTACTTAGTCTACACACAAAAAATAAATGAGAAAGCCTAGATAATAAAAGTGAGTTCCTGCAGATCCCCTACTAATTTTTCCACATGATTATCCAAACCCATGGACTTACCCAAAGAGACAATATCCTGTTATCAATAAGAGCTATGCAATCGAGGATGGTTAATTGTGTACCAGGGGTCACTTCAAACCACTGCAATAGTGCTTCAGTGTAGAGTCTCTTGGAATTACCGAGAACTTCATTGGTTTGTGCCCCGGAAATGCCTTCTCTCCTTGTATAATATAGGTTCTGTTATGCATCTTCTTCGAAAGCAGGCCTGTTTCGTTACCGTTAAAAGCTTGTTGGGATAAAGCCCTCAGGTTTTACAGATTCTCAATTTTTTTAACAAAATCATTGACGGTATCCTTACTAGTGCTAGCTCCTTCTCCATGTCTTACAGTACTATGAACGCCTTCTTAAAATTATCAAACCAGTCATGGTTGGCTTTAAACACCTCACCTGTTCGCTGGTTTCTGCCTTGCATGTATCAGTTTTGATTCTTTGCGCGCTATTGCCAGCACACTGTTTTTGTTACCAAGATCAAAAGCAATTTTCTCAACATCCTCTGACGATTTTGGTTTACTATCGATCACTCCTTTTCCGACGTTAGCCAATTTAATAGCGCCTTTGTTTTTCGCAATCTTAGATACCGGCGTTCTCGGCAGATATGCAGTAGGCAATTCCCGGAAGCACATCGCATCTTCACACTTTTCGACAATCATTTTTCTCACCTCCACGATAATTCTAATTTTGTTAGTTGTTTGACTCTTGTAATTAAGTTTCTTAAAACTCATTGTTAACGAATTTATCACAAATTTACTCCAAAACAACACAAAATCACGTGAAAGTTTAGAATTAAAACACAAGTTATTCACTGTATACTAAGTAACAGGCATACTGAAGCTTATGGTAAGTTATATAAGCTACCTTCCAGGAAAACATAGTCGTTTTGCTGGAATTGATCATCTATCCATTGTAGGAACCACACTTATTTTAAATTCAAACTTGTTACTTAATTCATAGTATATGCAAAATACTTTAACTCGATTATTTTAAAGTACTGTAGGTACTATATTTTGATACTTTATAGTAAAAAGATTGAACGATACTTAAGAACATAAATGGACTTGCATTACATTAATATACAAATAAGTTTTTTTCTTAAGGAAGCTACTCGCATCCGATAAAGTCGCTGCTCTCAATAGATGACGAGAGAATAGAAATGTGAAAGTGGCTAGAATAATACTATTTGAATATCAAAGAAATTTTGCAGAACCGTATGAAAGTGACTAGTTAGCGGTTCAATATCCTCCTTCGAGTTATTGAAGTAGATGAGTGAAGAATGAGTCGTTGTGGCTGTACTGAAAAATACATATGTATGTGGACACCAACCGATCTTCTATCGTATGCATACATACATAAGCAATATGGCAAATGTTCTTTCACTTGCAGCAAACTTTATAAAAGTTACCATCTTTATATTTTTCAAAGACTAGGTGTAAATACAAAAAAAATTATCAGTGTAGTAGCTTCTTTATTAAAATTTATTCAATACATACGTTAATTACTTTAATAAAAGGTTGTTTATTAATCAGGTGGATGCGTAGATACTTTCGCGAATATAATAAACAATTTGTTCAAATAATTTTTGATACTCAGACTTCTGCGGTCAGCAACAACACCATACTCTTTCCATACTGGAACCATGTCGTTGTCGTAGTTTCTGCCTACGTTCTGTCTACATTCTTAGGGGACTTCTTCAAAGTTGTTACTGCTCTTGCATTATTATCTGTTGTGTGAGTAACATTCAAAGCTGGTTGGTAGTACAAGTAAGTTCCTCATGGATCGGTCCGACAGCCATACGGAAGACGTTCGGTATGCAGAGGAAATACCTCGCCCATCTCATTAAATATTTGAGTGCACACAGATTGACACTCTCTGCATGCTCTCTGCATATTAATTATCAACAAATTTACGCCGCGCGTATTTGTTTACGTTTTTGGAAATCAAAATGTATTAGTATTAATGGGCAGAGTCACAAGAGCCTTTGGTCACTGCGACCTTAATAGATCTATTGTAATAAGATGCCGTTATGAATGTCAGAGAAGTTGGAGGCTCTTAATAAACCTTAAAATTACTGTAGGATCTTCGTCCCACAGTTTAGTAGGTGTCAAGAACAGTTTACTGAAATGTTGTTGTCGAGTGCGACTGATGGCAATTTAATTACATAAAATGTGTTCTGCCGTCATATATGATCATCAGTTTTTCCTATATTGAATAGGTGATATTTTAGGGGTGCATGACGTGTCAGAAATCCCGCCAGTAATCTAAGGCCCCTTTTGCTCTTTTGCTGTCTTGGGTGAGCCTGATATAAATGCTTTCGCCTGTTTTTATCCTGGAACATTGCCCCAGTACGAGGTCTTTTGATCGTCCTCCCATACTTTTATTGCTTGTCTTATGTGGCTTTCTTGTAGGCCACAGAAGGGACTAGGACTAATGAAGGGCATGATGGCTGCTTTCCTAGCCAGTTTGTCTGCCCTTTCATTGCCCTTGATCCCTTGATGTCTTGGGACCCATCGCAGGGTAACGTGGTTTTTATGTCCCAGTTTCCTTAAATTGTGTATACATTCCTGAATCAGACCAGATTCGTATGAATGGGCTTTAATGGCCTTTAGAACTGCCTGATTGTCGCGGAATATAGTTATGGTTGCCCCTCGTATCCCTGTCTCGAGGTTCTTTAAGAGGCACATGTTCAAAGCAGAAATCTCTACTTGAAATATGTTGGTGTGGAGTCTCGTAGGCATTTTAAGGTGGTAATTAGGCCCACTAATGCGTATACCTGTTCCAAATCCTATTCTTGAGCGGTCCGTGTACCATGCCAGGGTACCTCTTTCACTTTGAGGCCGCCCGGATACACATTCCCGGTTTTCAATGATCACCTTATAGGGCTGATCAAAGCTGTGTTGCATAGAAATCTTTTCCCTTGCAATATGCATCAGGTAATTTATGTTGGCATCTTCAAGGATCTTGAGATGCCCTTTAAGATCCGCGGGCTGCAATCCCTTCATTCTGCTTAGCGTGAGGACCGGCTTCCGAATGTGGATGTGAAGCGGCGTTAGTCCCAGCAGGACTTCCAGGGCTGCTGTGGGACACGTACCCATCACACCTGTGATGTTGAGACAAGTCGACCTCTGAATTTGTTGAAGCCGCTGTTACACAGTCTTCTGAGTTGTTTTTTGGCCACCAAACCAAAGAGGCGTAGGGGATCAGAATCAAATTTTTGAACGAGTTGAATTTAGTGCAGGAAATGATGACTGGATCGTAGAATATTCGCGTAAATATATATTTGACAGCGCACAAAGAACAATAGCGGTATAGCGTCCAAACCGCTGCCATACCGGCCCCTGAGAAAATTGCCTAAGTTAATTTTGCTTATAACGTTTGAAACGAATCTACCTGCCTGCCTAGCATCTTTGAATTAAATAAGGGGTGCGTTATCTTCACATGCTCCTTCAACATATTTAATTAACGAGGTAATAATTTCTTCTACTTGCTTGCATAATGTTTTAACATTTCGACATTTTCATTCGCTAGTTCTGAAGAAATCACGAGCTTGAAATA
>LR737395.1:5555921-5683217 GCA_902655005.2 Marronus borbonicus
AAAAAAAAAAAACAAGATAAGGTGCTAATTAGGTTAAACAACTAGTCCAGATAGAATAAACTAAATATAAACATAGCTTAAGGATTACATTAATACCAGAAACGGTGATTAGCTAGGCGTTTAAAAAATCATTGCAGCAATCGTTAAAATTTCTCGACATGTGATACACAGGCGATCCAAGTAACATGTTCGTCCGGGCTCTAGGAACACTTAACAAAGTACATGAGCGAGTGTTACGTAAAGGTACATTGAAATTAAATTGCGAGAGTAGGCATGGTGTATCGATTCTACTATTAAGTAACTTTAGCAAAAACATAGCACTATATCTCTTACGTCTATCCGAGAGTGACATAAAATCATGTTGCGACAAGAGAGTTAAATAGTCAGAACCTCGCTCAGGATAAGTGCCAGATACTCTAAATGTTAAATATTTTAGAAATCTTTTTTGAACCTTCTCGATCTTGAGTTGTTGATACGTGTAATGAGGATACCAAACCAAAGAGGCATATTCCAGTTTGCTCTGAACCAAAGAGAAATAAAGAGTTTTAATTGCTAGGAGATTATTAAAGTTGCGACAAGATCTTATAACAAACCCAAGCGATCGAGAAGCTGATAAACACATTTCAGAAACATGGTCAGAAAAGTTTAGACGAGAATCAAAACGCACACCCAGATCACTCACCCCATCCCTTCTGGAGATTATTTGAGATCCAACCGTATATTGAAACAAAGCAGGATTAGTGGATTTAGTGTAGGAAACAACTGAACATTTGTTTATGTTTAAAGATAACTTGTTTAGAGTACACCACACATCAATAATATTAATGTTGGTTTGTAAGTTAATACAATCAACAGTATTGGTAATTACGTTATAAATTTTCAAGTCATCTGCATACGCCAAAAGTTCACAATGCAGTCTGCTAAGCAGATCATTTACAAATATATTAAAAAGCAGTGGCCCAAGATTAGAACCTTGTGGCACACCAGAGGATATATTGAATGTAGCCGATGTAAATCCGTTGTAAAACACGTAACCCACTCTATTAGTGAGATAGGAAGATATGATTCTGAGGAGCGCCGGAGAAAATCCAATGGCATCTAGCTTTGTTAGAAGAAGATTATGATCTATGGTATCAAAAGCTTTAGTAAAATCAGTATAAATGACGTCAACTTGTTTGCGTTGGTCCAGTGCTGAAGAAATATACTGAGTAATGTTGAGAAGATTCGTTGTAGTTGATCGACCTGACATAAATCCATGCTGGTGAACCGACAAGTATGGTCTTACATTAACATAAATCCCATTATATAATATTTGTTCAAATACTTTAGCAAAATTTGATAATATACTTATCGGTCTATAGTCACATATGTTTTTACAGTCCCCTTTTCTCTTGAAAACAGGGATTACTTTGGTGATCTTCCATATATTGGGAAACGTTGACGACTTAATACATAAGTTAAACAGCACTGTAAGTGGACGAGCAAGTAGTGAAGCACAGTTCCTTACGACAACTCCCGGTATACCATCGTCACCAGACGTTAAGTCAGCTTTGATCCTTACAGCACTGCACAATACATCACTTTCCGTAACCGAGTGAATGTTGAAAGACGGATAGAAGGAAGGTGCAACCAAACTAGTGGTTGTTGTAGTGTGAAAAACTCCAGAGAAATGCAGGGCAAATGCCTCAACTACATGCGCAGGCTGCAACAACTCCTCCTGATTGTAGTACATGTGACCCGGAATTCTAGATGTCGATCTCCTACTATTTACAAATGCCCAAAAAGTCTTAGGATTGCTGACAATTTCCGATTGAATGCGTTCCTGATAAATAATGTATGCACTTTCAATTTTGGTTTTAAGAACCCTACGCAATCTTTTAAATTCATTGAGATAGTACACAGATTTGGTTGATTTCCATCTCTTAAAATATAATTCTTTTATTCCAAGTAATTGCCTGATGCTGTTATCAAACCACACAGGATATTTACGTCCACCCGACCTGACCCTAGGCACACACCGATCGAAGACTTTATATAAAGTGCTATAAAACGCATGTACCGCTAGATCCACATCGCTATAACAGGATAAGAAATTCCACTCAATAGCTGCTATTTCCGAATTCAGCTTCGCCATATCCACACGACGAAAATTGTAGCGTAAATTATTGTTAGATGGAAAATTGATAGGTCTTTGCACAGTATCATAATGCATCATTATTTCTAGAGCAGGATGATGTAAATCTTCAGAAACAAACGGGACTACGTCACGAATAGTTTGCAGCAATACAGGCATGTTCGTAAAAACAAGATCAAGCATTATACCATTGGAATTTAGTACTAAATTTACTTGTCGCAGGTCTAATGTTTCCACAAAATAAGTAATCGCGGCAGTTTTTCCATCGCCAGAGATATCCAAATTAAAGTTAGGAGCGTTAAAATCACCAATTATAATACATAACTTGCCCAATAGCATAATTCCTAGGGCATCGAGAAATGTTTCGTAGTAGCCAAGATCAACATCCGGCGGTATGTAAAGGTTAGCGATGTACACCGAGAGATGAGCAATCTGACACCTGCATAGCACTAAGTCAATTAAAGGGGCCAATCTTGAAAGGGCAGAAACATCAACCGCAGTTACATCGATTGTGTCAGTAAAGGCTGAGAGAACACCGCCACCAACAGACCGGCCAACCAAACCAAATCTTCTATCACTTCTATGCACCACATATGAAGAGTCAAAGAGTTCATTGTTGCTAATATCCCCACCAAGCCAAGTTTCTGTAAACAGCACAATATCCGCGTCAATATTACACTGAGTAGAATAAATGCTATTAATTTTAGAGCGTAAACCACGCACGTTTTGATAGCGGATACGCATAACATCACTACTGTTGGACGTAATCAATTTAAAGATTTCCTCAACTGTATAATTTTCGGGACATCATTTACATATCTAATAATAATATTCTTCTCACCAGCGTCCTTACGTCTGAGAAATTCTTGTCTCACCCCACGATAGAAATTTACCTGATAGGGAGTCTTATCCTTAGACAGACCCACCATTCTAAATTCATTAGAAGACTTCAATTTTTTATAATTGCGCATGGCTTTACTAACTTGAGTATTATCAGCGAGTGATAATTTAATCGGTCGTTTTCTGTCTGATTTGGAGGGATCGAATTTTCCTAATCTAATAGGTTTAGGATCATCTAGTGGTACACTCAGAACACTCAATATACTCCGCACAGCATTCCTATCCGCCGCCACCTGGTTATCCCTATCACCATCAACTTCCTCAGGGATATTAAAAAGAATGATGTTATTCTTCCTATTTTCCCGATCCATGACTTCTTGAACTACCGTCTCCATCTCGATCTCATCAGCACACTGCTTAGGTAACACCCCACTTTTTAACACATCAACCTCAGTTTTAAGTTCTTCAACCAAGGATTTAAGCGAGTGAAGATTTTTTAGTTGCAACTTGAAGTCTGAGCAGTCCGAGCAATAATAAGACAATTTTCTATCTTTACTCTTGAGACATTGAACTTCAATTCTCGTGAGACCAGCGCATGTGGTATGTAAGTAATTTCTGCATAAATCGCAGGCAATTTCCTTATCAGGAATAATATCTTTCCTACAGATACCACAAAATGAATCCATAGTAAAAAATAACAATGAACAACTGGTAAGTAAAAACAAAGGAAAAGGATGCAAACAAGGACACCCTTCACACCAAGGGGCCTATCTTGGTGACTTACTAAAACACACAAGAGGGCCGCGGAATGTACATATAACAATTAGACAAGAACATAACACTTAGGAACAATAATAATGTAGGAAACTGGATTTATATGGTTTTTAAAATGCGCTATTTACTTGCACTTCGAATTTCTTGTAGGAAATGAAAAAAATGAATATTTTATGAATGTTTATAAAGTTACCTGTAGTTTGAGCAGTGCAATATGAACTATAAAAATATAATATTGATATTAATGTATTAAAAACAAACGTATACATAAAATGAATTGTAATTGTAGCAATAAATTCACATTACATACTCAAGTGTAAGATAAGCAAGCACTAGATAATTTTTCGTAAATAACGTAACGAAACGCTGCACGTGTTTCTCCTCGCACCTCACGCGTGATACGTGTATATCAACTTACTTTTAAATAGTTACGCGTAGACTTAAAATTTTGAATCAGCAATTAAAAGTAGCAATGTCGGTATGTTTTGTTTACTGCTGTCTTAGTAACCAAACAATACTAAAGACACTTTCGACGCAATATCCAAATACAAAGCTCACAATTAACTTTAATATCTTTCACTTTTGGTGGAAGACAATATTAAACATTAGAGAAGTTTACTATGCTGTGGTGCCATTTGAAGGAGAATGCCGTTTCTAATGTTTGAGATTGGTAAAGCTTGGTGTCTAAGACTGACCATTCTGTATATTTTAAAGGCGTTCTAGATAGAGGCGAGTATGCAATTCAATCTCATAAAAATTTACTCTAGAATGTGTTTGCATTTCGGATTTCTTGAAAGAAATAAATATAAACAAATTTAGAACAAAATAAAATTGTATACCACCCACCAAATCCCACGGCACCTAGTTGACCCAGATTAGCTAATTACACAGTCCAATAGGCGTTATTGTACTCAACGGTTATATTGAAAGAAGCTAAGAAATTAAATTTTGCATCACATGTCAAATCATATTGCCCATATAAAATTGAAGCTTAATGTTTAGCTTGGCTGTACTAGTAATGAATCATACTAATTTTACTGTTCTCCTGTTTCAGTGCGATATTGTCAACCCAAAAGGCTGAAGACTACCAAAAGTATTGTTTATTTAAGACTTGTACAGTATTGCTTCAATACGACAATCTGTCACTATGTGGTACTATGATTAGCCCTTAGATGTAAATATATAAAGCTAAATACCTATATATTATTATTTAAATTAATATTATTTCTACATTTGTACATATCCTAAATCTTAAATATACGTTCTTGATAGTAAAGTTGCCGTTTTATTTTAACCTTTTCGTTTATATGAAGAACCAATGAATTAATTTACTTGAAATTAATCAATAAGTAAGTAATAAGTGGATGACAAAACACAAAAGTAGTTTGACATATCTATTTTCTTTTCATTTGAACATGTGGTATGATCATAAACTAAAAATAACTACAACAGGATTTTATTTAGGTAACTACAAAACCATGTAGAACCGTCACGTATGATTTATAAACGAAATTTGTTAATGTATGTGAGACCACACCGGTTTTATATATATTTAGCAGCACTTAATTAAAGAGCCATAAACCTTAACGTCATGTACTCTTCCAAATTTATTATTTGCCGACTTTCATAATTATAGCTCCTATGGATCAAAGGCACGTAACTTAAATAAAGGAACACGTGGTCTAATTATATTAGATTTGATCGCTAAGTTTAGTAAATAAACACACAACTTTTAGAGGAAATCTTGAAATACTTACCGATATGTCCAAGTACTTTAGAAGTGTTCGACGCATAAGGTATTCTTTCCCGGAAGGCAGGGCAACTAGTTTTAACACGAGAAAGAACGAATGTCTAATGCGGTTGGCCTAGGTTTTGGAGAGTTCGTCTTAAACTTCAATTACCGTCTCTGGGAATGTTTACCTAAGTAATTTTCAGTTTAGATAAGTGAACTGGAGTGCTATGAGAACACGGACACAACCTTAAAAGAGTTTAGTGTTTGCGACGATAACATCTTTCATTATTAATTTAAACAGCTAATAGCTGGGGCGTTCCAAATATTCTTGCCTGCATTTATTAGATAAATATGCTTTTTAAGTGTTACAGAAAGGGATATTGTTTCTCCTTTACATAAATGTATATTAAAGGTTAGTGTTAGCATCATGATAATGAACTTTGAAATTGTATACGAATCAAGGGACACAATTCTGGGCTCAGTACACCACTTAAACGAAGGCACATTCATTTTCAAGAAGTTTTAATCGTTTGTGAATGAGATTATTATTCTAAAACAAAGTAATTGCATGAGGAGTACTATATTTTTAGGAACTATTTACACAAATAGTATGTAACAAGTTGTAAACACAACCAAATATTTATATAAATATTATTCTATTTATGCCCATGGTGGTATATAAATTACCAAAATGTGTGGTCCTTAATTTCTCTCCATATTAATTCAATAACAACCAAAACGACTGCATTTAATGGTATAGATTAAACCACATTGCAATCAAACATTGGAAATCAGGTAAATACATTTGCAACCAAAGGATTAAATTATGCACAGGAGGCCATAACTTGGAATTTAATTGTTCGGTAAGTTATATTTACATTAATTTATCTGTTTGGAAAAATTATGTATAGGGAAGATATTGGCAACGTTTTAGATTGATACAAATGTGTATTATACTGATATCGATAACTAACATCTTTATAAAAAAAGGAAATAGCTCAGAAAAGCACTATTTACACATCATTCAGTTGCAATTATTATGAAGATTTCTAATATACTAAATAAAACCCAATCGAACCACACCACTGTTTCTTTTATTCCTTCTTTGCTAACATAAACAGTCAAAAAGTATAATGCGTAAATACAAATGAGGAGCAAGAGATTCATTATCTAATCATGTATTGAAGATAACAACACAATTAGAGATGCAATGCAACTCTGGATATGCACTTATGTGCATATCCAGAGTTATTTATATAACTGAAAAGTTCAAGAACGAAATGGTTAGAAAAAGCAAGGAAACTACATAATTCCCTTTTTCTTCGAAGCCACGCTGTAGTTCATGGAGAACATTGTTGCCTGTAGAGAGTAAAGAAAAATACATCGTATAGTAATGTCTGAAGTATCTGCTAAGGATCTGGACAAGCAATTTCCTTTCACGTAGCTTTATACAAATTCCAAGTACGAATTTCAGAATTGAACATTTAAAAAGAATAAATGAAATGTAATGTTATTAAAAACGACGAGTTTAGCTGTCATCCACGCCGTAGTCACTTCTTCTTTGCAAAGTTCACATTGTACACCTATCGGGTATGAGGTTCATCTGTTGGTAGGAAGCCCGATCTTTCCCCTAGGGAAAGAATCCTGTTTTGAGCCGAATATGTTAGGGGCATAAAAATAACAAAGTTAATATAGAAAATTAGTATAAGTCCAGCCAACGACAAGCGTGGGGAAGACGCATGTTAACTACTTATATATCTCATTTTCTTATTTGAAAGGTAAGAAATTTCTACAGCAACTTCTAGGGCATGCGTTAGTGGTACAAAGGTTATAAATGTCAATTAAATGTCTTTTAGTTCGTATCATCTAAATTCTCAGTACAATTTAACGTTGTAGTGTTCAAATATGTCTTCTTAGAACACAGAATCCCGGCAGCAGTTGCGTCCTTGTGTCACACTACAGCAAAATCGTTCGTTTCGGAATCCAATTCAATAATCGTATATTTTAAATTGTTAAGAATTACTATAGGTATCTATGAAAACAAAACCGTTGGCGAGGAAACTAACAATAATTAATTATTATTTGTAACTTTATGTCGAAATATCATTCAGACATAATATATTGAGAACTTGCTCCAATTTTTCCTAATTTCGATCTACTATTCAAAAGTTATTCAAAAGTGCATTTGAAGAATATTGTGTTTATGTACAAGAAGGCTACAACATTTAAGGTTAGTGGTCATTTCATTTCTCGTTTTCCGTTTTGAAACTATCCTCAAACAAAACTTTCATTTGCCGAAAGAGTGTCTAGGGACATTCCAGGATTCACGACCCCCAATTTTAGTAAATTTCTGACATTTGTAAAAAATTTCGAAAATTTCTTTAAATTAATCTATCAAAAACATTACAGAAAATACGAAACAACTCTATGTTGCCCTTAAAAACCATTGAACTAACATAGGTCGGTACGGGTAGACTACAATATTACTCATATTTTAGCACCAACATCAAAGTATCTTTTCTAAACCTCCTAAATACTATAGCATGGGTAGTTTGTAAAAATACTGTTAAGTTCAAAATGTTCTTCTAAATGGACTATACTATAAGCTCTTAGCTTGGTGTACAATCACACTCCGAATTCAAATATATGTGTATTAAGTGTATTGTGGCCATTATTTTTAATAGATTCCATGATATACAGCGTGCTCACCTAGTGGGTGGGCGGAAGATAATTCCTTTCCTTAACCCTTTCGAGCCGGATTTTTTATTATTAAATCCTGATTAGATTGTAATTTTTTTAAACAACAACAAGATGAAGGTAAGTGAAATAAACACCTTAAAATGTTATTCGAAAAAAAAGTCCGCCATTTTGTATGGGACATATATATCCCAGTCAGACTTTTTTAGTGGGAAAAATATAACCCATTAGTCGTCGAAATGCAACTTTATTGAAAAAAAAATCAAATGTAGTATATCATTTTAAATGGAAAGGAGTGAAACATGTTTTGCATAGAGGTATGTTACACATTTGACATAATGTGGTAGTTCGCTTCTCTTTTTTTAGTTGAAGAGAACATCTTTGGCATCTTCTTCTTGTTTTTCCTTCAATGGGTAAGTGGTCTCCAACATTATATAATTTTGATTTTTTAGCTGAAGGCCGTCCTAGCGATGATGCCGATTTCCTCTTCACTCTTGCGCCTTTTCTGCCTAATGAAATGAGTCCTTCCGCTAGATTGATTGGGAATGGTAAAAAAGCAGTTTTCGTTCGATGTAGATCGTTATGTAAGACATGTGCGTTGGCAACAGACATCATAAGTATCTTGTAAAATACTTTTTTCCACCACTTGCCTGACTTCCTGTCGAAGTCATACAAACCAACAATCTGATCTGTCAAATCTACACCTCCCATGTGCTTATTATAAAATTGTAGCATTTCAGGACAAGGAAATTTTTTTTGCGTTCCATCCTTTAGAGTTCGCGATACTTCTACTACATTATCTGAGAAACAATTACTTATTGCCAGTAAGTCTTTGGTGTCTTTCCATCGACAAATTATTGTACCGTTGTTATTCACGCGAAATTCTGACTGGCCACGATCTAGCTTTGTAGAAAATTTAGGAACATTCTTTCTATTTGCCATGATTGTTCCTACTGCCGGAAAAGGTAATGAATCTACTAATGAAACAGAAGAAAAGAATCTGTCAAAACAAAGAGTTATTTCTTCTTCTCTGATAGTACTACATAATTTATTTACTATTCTTTCGCCTAGGGTACCAACCGTTTCTTCGGTATCTTTGCCAGTATATACGTTCAAGTCGTATACATAACCGGTGGAAGCATCACTTCTTACCCATATCTTGATACCTCGCTTTATGGGCTTCGTCGGAATGTATTGCTTTATTGATGATCTTCCTTTAAATTTAGCCATCGATTCATCTATACTCTGGTACGTAGCTTCCGTTCGATATTTTGCAAATGTAGATTTCAAGCAATTTACAACTTCTTCTATATAGTACAGTTTGTTAGCATTTTCAGGTTGTTTTGGATCATTGAAATACATCTTTGACAAAAGAAGCTTGCAACGATCTCTTGAAATTGCCTTTTTTATTGCTGTATTTCCTAGAGAATCGTTATTAGACCAGTAGTTATTAAACGTAGGAACCCGATTGTAGCACATGATTAGTGAAGTGCCAATAACTATCATAATTTCTTGGTAATCAGTAGGAATTCTCTTTTTTTTAGTGTCTTGTTCAAATTTTGCTAAACGCAAATTTGTACAATGTGCTATGTACATAAAGAGACTTGTAGGAAACATTTTCAAAAATAACTCTACTTCACTCAAGTCACGAGAAAGATGGCATTGAATTTTTTTTTGTTGCGGTACTAAAAGTCTAGGTACAAATCTATCATCATTACTGAACCACAATTCTCGTGTAGTTTCTTGTTCCTGGATATGCTGTACTTCTTCAGTTAGATCTTCAGATTCATTTGTTTCATTAGCGTTTGAATTCAAATCTTCGTCACTATAACCAAGACTATTTTCTTTTTCATTATCTTCAGAATCTGAATCGGTAGCAACATAATCTGGATCAGAAGATTCACTATTATCAAAATGATCATCCTCCTCATCCTCCCCATCATCAAAATCATCAAATAGTCTTGCGGCTTCTTCTTCTAATTCTTTCCTTGACAACCACTTCTTACTCATCTGTAAAAATACAAGGCTGTTGGGAAACATTTAACCCAAGTAAAAAGACTGGTGGGACATCTATGTCCCGGATTTTTGTTTTCAATATAAGGTGAGCAACAACAATATCTTACCTTGTTTCTAAAGCGTTCTCGACAAACAGACTAACCAATGAACACTTTTACCAACTACAAAACACTCTAAACAACCGACACACACGTGTTTACGCGGTAAAATAACGAATAAACTGAGATGTGAGGTTATAACACACTTTGTTTTATCAACGGGTTTCAGAAGGACGAAACTCTTCCCAATATACGTTAAAATGGGAATAATTTGACCCAACAGACAGCTGAAAAAACTGTTGGGTTACATATGACCCAATAGGCTCGAAAGGGTTAAAAAGTGTTGCACAACATTATATTTAAGTATACCAGCTGTTTGTGCGCAACCCACAACACAAGTTTGATTTCTTCTGTATATTATTCTGCAGATTATCACCCCTCTTCAATTCATATCAACGCGAAATACCAGTTACTTTCTAAGGGTCTATGTCTTAAACGCATGCTACAATGGCGGTTCAAATTTTATTTAATGGAATGCTTTTTGGAACACTCGTTAAAACATCTAGCAACTAACTCTTCAAGATGGCCATCGAAATCGTTGCCACGTTTGATTCGTGCTGTTTCAATATTCTTTTAATGGAGTGCCCTGTATATCTTTCCAGGATTTGGTAGAGACACTATTCTAGAATTTTTTTATAAACAATTCTATATGTGTAAAGTCTGCCGTTCCTTAGAGCATTAAATATGAGGCTCTATAGACAAGCTCCTCGTTTAAAAACAGGACTGTACGCTTCTGTTTCTCTAAAGATATTCATTAAAGTTGATGTTATAATCGGTACACTTCCAGTATCTACATGAACGAACTACAATTCTCCCACATACAGACAAATGTTTAGAGTTATGAGAGAATAAAACGAGTGGATTTATGTAAAGCACAGTATATTATTCTCAGCGTTAAGAAATATAATAAAAAATTCCTAATTCAGTTATATAAGAATGTTTATGAAAAAATGTTCTGGTAAGGTATCGGGAAAATATTACATCTCATATTTTATAAAAAATAAAGAATATTTTAAGCAAACACATTGTATTTATTCTTATTTAAAATAGTAATAACGTATTCAGGTATTGTGGCTCCTTGCAATATGGGTATGGTTACCGCAGCAGGGTGTAACGAATCTGACGCAGATTGGAAAATATCTTTAATTCACCTACAAAAATATCTCACACTCTGTTGGTTCAACAGTATATAAGATCGTGACAAATTAAGTACAGGTGTAAGCAGTCGTAAGTCACAGTATTTCTAATGGTATATCCTTCTGTAAAATTCGTTCAAGCGCCACTAAGTTTATTCTGAAGTAGATAATTCAATCAGAATATTGTGAGAAGGTATAGATCACGAGAACAACTACTATTAATTGGCGAAGTTATAAAAATATTCGAGGCGCCTACATGTACTTAATTACCATGGGAACTTAACAATACAGTGAAAATGTTAACAATGTCAGTTCCACATAATTTAATTTAACTGATGTAGATGGTTCGTGTCGCAATATTTGTCTCCAATTAAACGTATTTGCTCGGCAAATCGTAAAACACTTAGTCAAATTTAGATTTATTTCGTGAAGTTAATTAATTAAAACCCATATAATTAAGTTTCCCAACTAATTCTCGGACAAAATTCCTCAAGAGATAGATCAAAAAGTAATTTAAGCAGAGATAGAAAGAAAAGAACCTTCAGCTAAACTTCATATATTGTGATTAGTGCTAAGGAACTCGAGAACAAACGAAAGTTGGGAGACATATTTACGTTCCAACAAACATTTGAGAAGATGGAAACCTTAATGAAAAGAAACAGAATTTCTAGCGTACCAAGAACGTCGATTTCGTTTTCAGTTGAATCTCGTCCTCTGTGAACTCGTCTAGAAGTGAATCATTATGCTTGATTCGTTTTAGATATTTAACTTTTTCCTTATATTTCCTTCTCGGTTTCGAATGTCCGTTTTCTGTTATTTATTCCACATACTTTTCCGTCTCGAAAATGAACCGTGCACTTATATTGCTTTGTTACGTTCAAGTGAGTTCGTTTTTTAATATAAACGATCACGATAAATTTATTTGTTAATACCTAATTATACGTTCATACGATTAATATAATGTTTATATATCAAGCCAATTTAATTCATTGTTGTGTTGTGCTCATGCAATAATTTTGATGTTTGGTTTTGCAGACAAACTGTCTTGCAAGCAAGGAAGTAAGTGGTATAATCTTTTGAAGGCAGATAGAAAATAACTAAAGGGAAAATATATTACGTGCAACATTTTTCGCACAACACACAAGAAGACAGGATGTGAGGTCAACTAATTTTTGAAATGTGAAATAAATATTGATCCGTACAAGCACATACTTCTTTCTATATTTTATTCACACTAGTTCAGAATCGTACTATTTACAACGCAACCCGAACATTCAGATTTCGATGAAATTCTGGAGACTGAAACAGTATCCCGCTCAGTTAGTTTCGCCTCTGGCGTGGTTTACACGTTGAGTTACCGTGCTAACTGTTGCCTACTAACTTTCCCTCTCCTGAAGAAGTCCCATACGATTGTGGGCGAAACGTCGAGTTTTTAATTTAACAGAAACGACATGACACGGTTCAAACCCGGAACACGTTTAGTTTCAACTGAAACAGTATCTTGGTACAAGAGTAACAATGTTTTCTAGTGGTTCAATCGCCTCCTTTCGGAGTACACCCACTTCAAAGTTTTTTAAGATTTTATAAGAAAATTTTTGTAAATATCTCGGAAACTGTAAGGTATATAAAAAATTATTTTCCGAAAATATATAACGGGGAACCAGGTACCCTGTATTTCACATTTTTTATTTCTTTGTTTATTAAAAATGAAGTCGCTACGCTCGATGCATATCTTACTGAACTACATTTTAAATACGTATTTCATTTCACTTTAATATTTTTTTGTAAACATAATACTGTATGAATAATCCATGAAAAGACGGGTGTCTAAACACTTTTGAGCGGTAGTGTATATACACTGCCGTTCGGTGAAGTTCGGTCATACAATAAAAATCTGTTATATCACACTGTATACAATTATTAATACATAAAATTAGAAAAATATTAAGCATATACTCTTTTCTAAGGGATTAAAGCCATAAATTATTATGTAAAGTAGAAATATTGCGACAACCACAATAAAGTCCCTTTTATTATCATTCCAAGAATTTCTCGGAAGTACCGATCGTTTGAAACGGGTCGTTTGGGGATTATTAACGAACAATACATTTAGGAAATATACTGCAGTATCATTCTTGTTTATTTATCACAGGCGTAAAGATATAAATTTGCTTGATTTTACTGTTAAATGTGTGTTGGTGTGCATCTGTCGTTTTTGCGCGAAAGTTTTAAGAAAATTTACTTCAAAATGGCACGTGGCAAGCCTACCAGTGTAGAAAAACGTTCACGCATTATTACGCTGTTTGAAGAAGGATATTCGGGGCGACAAATTGCTGAAAAAATAAATATGAGAAGTTCAACAGTAAATGATATCATAAAGCGATATCGGACAACTGGAACTATAGAAAATCGTGTTCGTCCTGGAGCATCTAGGAAAACAACAAAAGCTGAAGATTTGAGAATTGTATTATTAAGCAAACGCAATAGAAAACTAACAGCGCCACGAATAGCAGCCGAAGTCAATCGCGGCCGTGAAGAACAAGTTTCGGCGCGTACGGTAAAACGTCGACTTCAACAAGCGGACCTTCATGGACGCATTGCCATTCGAAAACCCTTATTACGTCGGGGCAACAGAGCAAAACGGCTACAGTGGACCCGTTCTCATCTAGATTGGTCGTTAGATGATTGGAAACACGTGCCTTGGAGTGACAAGTCAAAGTTTGAGGTTTTTGGGCAAAATCGACGAGTTTGCGTCCGAAGATCTAAAACCGAAAAGTGATCCCGAACTGCATTGTGCCTACAATGAAGCAAGGGCGTAGTTCTGTGTTAGTGTGGGGATGTTTCTCCTTTGCTGGGACGGGAGATTTATGCAGAGTGCAGGGTGTAATGAGGAAGGAAACTTATTTTGCAATACTCCAGAATCATGCAGTGCCATCAGGATTGCGTATAATAGGCCGTAACTTTACATTCATGCATGACAACGACCCAAAACACACTGCGTTAGTGCGTAAGAACTATCTAAAGGAGCAAGAAGAACGGCACACTCTGAAAGTAATGACATGGCCCCCACAAAGTCCAGATTTAGACCCTATAGAGTGTTGTGGGATGAACTAGACAGGAAGATCCAAAAAATATGCCCAACTTCACAAGAACATTTACGGAATATTCTGCAACATGAATGGATTAATATTCCGCAATCCATTTTAACAAAACTTATCAAAAGAATGCCTAGAATAGTTCGAGCGGCTATTAACAGCAAAGGAGGTTTTTTCGATGAAAAAAAAATATAATGTTCAGTATGTTATATTAGGCCAGAATAACTTTTTATTTATTTATTTTTGTCTTTTTTACCTGTACATACAATAAAATTGCATTTTGTTTTTAGTTTCGTTTGTTTCTGTAACCTTTTCATGTTTTTTACCAACCGACCGAACTTCTCTGAACGGCAGTGCATATCTATCTCATGTTTATTGTTATGAAACATTGTGTAGTGAATTTAAATATCTACCTCTTTCGAGTCGTAGAATTATAGGGCAGACATTATTTATCTAGAATATACTTACATACTTACCGCAAATGTTAGATTTTCATATACCTCGAATCAGTAGTTCCTTGCTAGTTTTCTTTCTCTTTTATTGTTAATATCATTATATATATAAAACACCCACAATGTATGTTTGTATTAGTTTATTCAGTTTTCTAGTCATTTGTAACTTATAAATACCTACATAGTAGAAATGAAGTACCGCAATCGCTTATACCTCATATTGCCTTTTCAAATGCAGGTGTCTACAAAGGGCAATGTTTACACATTCATCGTTAAACGTTTCGCTCATAAATCATTTGTTCCGAATATAAAATTGCATAGCTGGGTGACACGACTGGGGAATTGTTATTGGCTTAATACGCTTCTGTACATCTGTCCGACCAAAGACTGGGTGTATCCTACAACAATGAAAACACAAAATTGGTACAATTCTCGACCGGAGCAGTATTCATACATCATGGTGGAAAGCATCCCTAGAATATCGATTCGGTCTCGAACATGAATAAGATTGTAGCACAATTGATGTCAACTGGGCGTGTAAATTGAGTCTGATTGTTATTTTAGTGAATTTATGTGTAAATGAAAGCGGTCAGGCCGCCTGTCGCCGAATTTATGGATTAAGCGCACCTCTCTTTAATCCTATTCCCTTCCATTCTTGCTGCTCTATACATCCGATGGTAGGTATTTTACGTGTGAATCTTAAATCTGAATTATAATCGGCCGGCAGTGAATGGAATCTCTTAAATTACAAATGACAGCCGTGAAATATCGGGCTATTTCTAGTGTACAGGCGAGTATTACTTACAGCAGCTCCAACTAGCACGTGACTCTTGTAGGTTCGAAGGAATTAAACGTGAACGAAGCGTAGACGATGTAGCATAATAAACTGATCGTAATATAATTAGTTTTATTAGCATTAACAATAGATTCTTAAATAGACCTACTATGCGCTCTATTCAATTCTACTGGCGAATGGTTTTAGAGTTTAAAAAGCTGCTGCACGACCGACGCGTTACAAAAACCTCACGAGATGTTTATTGAATTTTAATCGTGCGGCATCACTCTACCACTCCCTCTAAACACTAAGCGAGTCCAATTATTATAACACGTACGCTTACAATATTAAACGAATAGCGCTAAGAGTGTTGAAATGTGAAGTACAGATTTCAGTGTAACTTGTGGAAATTGTGCACTTAAGATGTTTAGCACATGTTCACTTGTAGCCATAGAAATTTAGTTGAAAGTGTTTTGAAAAACTAAAGCTGAAACGTTTATTTCTACAATAATTAAGAAAATTCTTTCTTTTAAATACGTCCTCAATAAGTTTTGAAACCCGCACAGCTTCATGTGGACAACAAACATTATTCAGTTGAGAATTTGATCTTAAATTAAGCATTCGATTTATAGAAGTTATGTATACTATTTCTGGAAAAACACAGAAATAATCTATTCAACATCTATTATTCTAGGTGTAATTAACATCTTGTTTTCTCCCTCTCTTAATAAGGCTTTCATGCCGTAGTCAGTCCCCTAAGTAAACTCTGGAGATATGGAGCCGGTATAATGCTTTGTTCACAGATCTTCCTTTTTTTCTAGTTGTAACCTATTCAGTACCACCATATAATCCCGTAGCTGTTGCATGTATAGTAAAAGTACAACGTATAGCAAATTTATTAATCATCTTTAATGGAACACATCAGAAAATGCCTAGAAACAATAACCAAAAAATATAATGCTAAGATAGCTTAGCTTTCTCATGGTATTGATGGAATAATTCACGGCAAATGCAATAAAAGGAGAGAGAAAAAAATACACTAACACACGGACATGTGTCTGCCTACCCGGCGTCATCAGCGTGGTTTCGAGAGTATTTTTCAGATCTTTATCTTCTATCGCTGTTGCCTAACAGTTAATACCACAACTTTCAAAACGACAAACTCGACATTCTGTCTGTGAATGTCGAGTTTAGCATTATATTTTTTGGTCATCTTTAATGTATACATTTAATTCAAATTTAACCAAATGCAGTAAAAATTATATTGTAGATCTATTCTTCATTCTACGAACATTACTAATGTTTCATGGGTCTTAACGATGGCGATAGGCGTTCGGTATTTGATTTCAAGTTTCCAATTTTCCAAGTCGTTTTTCGAACTGCACCTTGCACTTTGATTCAACCTAGCTGAAACTTTTCTTTCGCAACCTTATCCATGTTCAATTATTGTGCCTTCCGAGCAAAACATCGTATTATTTTAATTGGTGAAGGTTCGTTTGGAAGTAGCTAGAGAATTTTCTCTTTTCATTTTCATTTAATACGGGCGCTTTGTGCTATTTTATCTTTAGGAGCACTAAAAACAAAATAGAATTCTGACGAAACGATAAAAACGACACTGTCATTAATTGAGCAACTCGGCGAATCATTAACAACTAAGCATATCTTCGTAAATTCTTATTTGTTAAATATTTGATGTAACCTCAAATTTTCTCTTTCGCGTATTTCTAAATGCATTCCTATTTTTATGTGCAGCACACTTTATTTATAGCGCTTTTAATTTGCATTTATATACTTATATCCCGCTGCAACTACAGTTTTCACACGTGTTTTATAACAACAATCCATTCATTATATATATAAAGCATTAAAAGAAGGTGTAATATAGCTTTAGTGGCTACTCCGAAGAACAAATTAGATGCATAAGACCACAATACAAACGCAACGCACGACAATATCAAAAGCATATAAGTAAAACCTGAAGTAAGATGACTAAACAGTAATAATATACAGGGTGTCGTAAAATGAAGAGTGGAAGACTTTTCGTTTGTGTGTTTAAGCTATTTTCTACGCCTGTTTTCATAAAGTGGTGTTAAATAGGTTACCATCTACTTCAAGGCAAACATTCGTACGATTTATTATTGAGACACCAAGCTACGAGCTACGACATCTTCAGAATACACAACAGCATCACGGTCAACTTTTAACCTCAAATAGTCCAACCAAATGAATTCATGGAATTGAGATCGGGTGACTTAGAAGGCCATGGAATGGTTGCCCATTTTCCAATCCACTTCTTAGGAAATTGTTACTCTCGCTTGTATTCCATAATGTGCCGGTGCACCATCGTGTTAGAATCAATAACTTAATCCAGCTGCTAATGGAATTTCATTGGAATTTAGTAGCCTGGGTATTATATATTATCCCGGCCCAAACTTCTACTGACCATCGTCTTTGATAAGATCTTGGACGTATTAAGTAAGGGTTTTCATCCCATCACTCATGCAGGTTATCTGTCTCAGTAAATGTGGATTCATCATTCCACATAATCTTTTCAGTAAAATGTCTCTCGATAATAAATGACAAACAGCAAATTTGTGACTTTTCAATTTTGATCCTTTTAGCTCCCTGAAACAAATCCCAGATGTACGGGCGTCCCTGTATAGTTGAGCACTTCGACTACATACATAATTTTGTCTTTACATGATCGGCACATTTGTCCTGCTACATGTGATAACAAAAGTAAAAAACGTGTTTGTTGTTTCATAAAAATTACTACAGTTGAAACCGTTCACGTAGGTAAGGTTATATTCTCTCATTATCTCGGTGCGTGTATTAGTCTCCTATAATGTACTTCCAAACAGGCAGGTATGTATGTCATCCTTTTTTGAATGTGGTACATCTTCATATGCTTATGTATGTGTACTCACAACAAAAACAAACCCAAGTATCCGTTCTGTCGGCGAATCAATGTGTTGATAAATACCAGACTTCCTTTGCTAACATGTCGTGAAATGTACCTCGGACCGAAGAAATATAACTTGCGTACGCCTACTGCAGTTTAAATGACGTTTAATGCGATGTACAAGCTCAGAGATAAATGTAACTTAAAATTTCGAACGTGAAGACATAAAACACCTGCACACGTTACGCTGTGTGGTCTATTTAAAAAGGTATACATTTTTATCACACATAGCATTGTCTGCTGGAGACCTGTACGAAAAGTCAAATAAAATAACTTAAGCACGTTACCATAAAAATTCCAGGAGTTGTTGCCATATTGATCGCGCTGCGAATTTCGATACTGAATATATTTCTTTTCGGTACCGAATGCAAGAGTCTTAAATTTATTGCGAAAGTGAATAACCTTTAGCGTCGTGTATTTTAAATTTCGTATACGCGGTTTCATTTTCTCGTAAATATGCTTCGGCGATAGTCAGCGCTTTTTACCTTTTCAATTGAAACGTGTGCAGTATACCAGAAATACGTATGCTCATCGATACATATTCAGATTACATTAAGTCCAGCACATCTATTTGAAAGTCAGCATTTTATACATCTGGGTGACTTTTTTAGGGAAACTTCAGGTGAATACGAAAGCTGTAGTACCTTTTGAAGTGCTAGCGCTTACCTCTAAAGTTTATGCACTTAATAAGTAAAAAATTGAAATAAATAGTGTGCAAAGGAAAACGAGAAACAATCTCCAGAAATGGAGAAACACTAGAGCAGGTGGATTTAAGTTTACAAGGACGATAATTGGAGACGATAAACAGAAAGATTGACAAAAAAAAATGAAAGAATGGAAAAGTGGGAACAATACATCATTTAATGAAGAAAACATTCTTGGGGAAGCGAAGAATACTAAACAACATCAACACAGAATTCATTCAAAAAGTAGTTAGACCATAAACGCTCTTTAATTGCAAATTATGGATATTAACAGAAAGAAATAAAACTATAGAACAGGCAGAGAGAATTTATTGTAATAATTATGTGCGCTAATGCACCTAATAAGCAAAAAATAAAAATAAGCAATGAGCAAAAGAGAACAGAAGACACAATATCCAAACAAACGGAGAAACGGTAGACCAGATGGGTGGATTCAAGTATCTGTGGAAGATAATTGAACCAAATGGAAAGTATGACAGAGAAATAAATATAAGGACGAAAAAGGTATGAAGTATATACAATTAAATGAAGATAGCATTCTTGGGGGAACATGACTTCATAACGGAAGTCATTCATCAAAAGCAGTCGGAACATCATGCTCTTTAGTTGCAAATCCTGAATATTAACATAAAGAAATAAATCGAGGATAAACGCAATACAGAAACAAAGCAAGAAGGGATAAAATTAGAAATAAATAATTAGGGATGGTTTCAAAATAAAACCAGTACAAGACAGGATAGAAAAGTAATAACTAAGGTCTGGTCATGATAGTTGCATTTCAGATGTAAGAGTGACCACAAAAATGTGTAAAACAAGGACAATATGGAAGAACGCAAAAGGGTGCGCGGCAACAAGAGAAATTAACAGGAGTGAGGCAGGAGAACTAACGGGGGATAGTGAGAAGCAGAAACAAAAGATCAAGGCAAGAGAATGAAATTCAACCAAACGGCATTATACATAATGCTAAAAAGGCATTGGACTAAGGAGAGGGAGGTAGTAAACAACGATTCCAAAAAAAAAAGAACGGAAAATAACATCAAAAGAAACTCTTCAGATTGACATAATCGAAAGATTCCTGGGATATCTTTCCTTATTGTAATTGTAATTTGCAATCAATTTGTTTCGATTATTACTTTTATCAGTAGATACTGTATATATATCACATCACCCTTTAGTCCTTTCTATTGCCAAAACTTCATCATCTTCAAAATGAATAACAATGGAATACAACGAATTCATCGAACATAGTAGTTGAAGTGTTACAATCTACAGCAATTATAAAAGTCGTTTCATATTTCCCCACATGTATGCGCACATCAATTTAATCTTCGAATTTGCCTCACTAATGAGGGTGTACTGTCAAAAGTCACAGTAGGTAACTTGTGTCTTTTCTCCTCTTGCAGCTGCGAGGTGGATGCACGTGGCAAATAATAGTCAGTATTGAGAGTCGGATCTACATATGAATATGCGGTTTATCGTTTCTCATATGTACAACAGCTGGCTCCGATTGGATATGGTGCAACCCATTTTGGTCAATTAGACATCCTACCACTACATTCCGTACGTTTCGATAAAAACATGGAATATTTCGTGAGATTATTTATAGAAGCATGTTCTCTTGTAACATCGCCTCATTTATATTTTATACGACATGATTTATATACAATATATAATCAAAAATATGATTTTATAATTATATAATTAATATATACAAATAAACAATACAATCCGAAGTTGTGTTCCGTTTACTTTTCTTTCGTTGCTGTGTGAATTAAGATCGCTTGTGGCACTTTGTAATTTAAGCGTGTGTTTGTGTTACTTCTATAATAATATATATGGAATATTACAATTACAATTGTTACACTTGAAACGTTTAGACGGCTTGAAAAGAAAAGTGTGGTGTTATGGAGAGCAGTAACTTCAGTTGATAGGACCTAGGCGTTTGGCGTTACATTTGTTGCTTTATACTTCCAACCCCAAATATAAATGCCCTTCGAATAGGTAAAAATAAATAAGAAACATCAACATACAGTTCTAAGTCTTGTATGAAGAGTCAAGATATCAAAAATGAATTTGATGTACGCGCTCAATAATTTTAGTTTACACAAAGCAACAGAAATAGGAGTACGCCCAGACGAATTGCATCTAAAGGAATCAGCCGCTGGAGACGGATACGACCGTCTTCTAAGCAGAAATCTGGGTACTGGCCCGGTTAACTAACGACCAACCTTAAATTGTAGACAAAAACACCAGCCTGCTTACCATTCGAACATACTCTATACTGTCACAGATTTGTATTCTATGATTTCTCAAACAACACGAACATAGCATTGCTGAAGGGCTACAACACACTCTTGGAAATGAAAAATAGACTGGCAAGACTCGAAGATGCAAGGCAACTCTTCATTCAACCGCCCGCATCTACGCTTTATGAAAGAATTCACTTCCTATCACCTATCACTACACTATCACCCATGAAAATATCTTGACGAGACGGGATGATACTAATTTCTGCCGTACCGTTAAAGTCACATTGGCTTGACAAGGTACCTGATACACTGTTCATGTGGTTGTAGAGAATTTGACTGGAGTTGGCAGCTAAAGAAGTACATTGCGAAACACTTTTTCTGCAAGTGTTCTGCACTAGCGTCAGTTAGATGAATCATGATGGGAAAGGAAGGACTACGCCCTGTCCTCATTAGGGTATTCTTCTAGGCAACGTCTTAACTCATGCCAAGGTAGTAAGTTAGTTGAGCACCTAAGCAGCTCTCCCGTATAAAAAGGATGCATAACGAGCCTACTGTGGGATCTACCTCACCCTCTTGTTATTCGTAATCGTATAAGCGAAGAAGGAATGCCCATTTTGTTTATTCTATCATTGAACGATTGAATCAAGAAAAGGGGAAATTTTTATAAGAAATCATCAGTCCTCCATGATTTAGTAGCGAAGGTAATCAAGTGTTAGATTTTATATTCGAACTGTAATACTCTTCGCAGAGAGGAGTATATTTTAGGCGACCGGTATCGCTTACTGCACGAAGATATAATCGAAATATATCGATATATAACTAATAATAAACTATTTACGGTTGTTATTATTACTTTTTCCACATTTTCGTCTGTAAATCTAGTACACTTTGATGTGAATACATCATTAAACGGTGAAAATGATCCCTCGACATCAGAACTTGTAATAGGTACAAAAATAAAGTATAGCAAGTGAAGTTGTTTCTTTTTAATTTATAGACAATTTTTGTTCTCAATTAGATGATCCACTCGCCTGATACTGTCTTCAGTTTATTCAAAATATTGTAGAGAGTGTTCAGGGGTTCCTCGAATTTGAAGCTTCGTGTTCTTAAAATATTTGTTTGCTTATGTCAAATCACAAAACTTGCTTTCTGTATATTTTGACTGGTTTACTAGATTAAATTTTTAAAGAACAATGCTTTTCGTACCATCGTTGAAGGAAAAACTAATAGTTTTAACCTGCTCTACATTTTCTTGCATAAAAAAACCAGTTACTAACTACCTTCTCTATCTAGTACCGATAGGAGCAGGTGACAAGGGAAACACAAAAAGTTTTAGAAACGCCACAAATCAATAGAACGTACGCTAAAACCATAAAGGCATTATTTCGAGGCTAAGTAAAGTTTCTAAAGGAATAATTTAATTATTGTTTGAATGAACTATATAAACGATATTTGAACAAGTTTGTGTCACGTATAGAAGAATAAAATAAGTATTGTAGTCTTGTAATCCACGACATTGAGTTTAGCTGCCACTCTTGTGTTTTATTTGCCAATCGGATCAGCTAAGATTTTCAAACATCACCTATGATGTACCCGAGTGATCGCGAACTAACGAAATTCGTTTCTCGTCTAACCGCAAATGATCTTCCTATTTTAGAGGATCACTTGGTACATCTGAAGTGATCCACCAATAGCAGCCCAACTAAAAAGCGGGAAGTAGCAAGCGTAAACAAATGTATTTTGCTTGCGTACCTCCTTGCCTCTACGCATCCATCTGATACATTTTTTAAAACATTGTTGTAGGATATTTTTCGACGAAGAAGTAATCAAAGTAAACATTTAACTTACTGGATGGATTATTACAATTTAAATTTCCTATTCTTACATATACATAATTGGTAAGTTTCTATTTGTTATGCTGTTATAACAGTATTTTCTTTGTTATTAAATTACTCATTATTTAAATTACGTGGTGTATAATATAATGGTAGTTGAATCTAGTTAGTCGTTCATTTGTTCAATGTTTTTTTTTGCACAAAATTATACAGCTTCCAAGTGTCCGCCGCCAGTGCTACCTTATTCTGCAATTAAGGTATGTTATACTCATTTGTAGAAACATTTTAAAGAAATGTTATAGGCTTACACAAACACACAAAAAAATTTCCTTCGACCTTTTTAATAACACCCTGACATACTCACTTGTTATATATTCAGAGACTTCTGGGGCTGTTGTGTTCAGCACTTTCTGTCACTCGCTGTTAGCTGCGTTTTTAAATTGTTTGATCAAATATTCAAGGAATTACAAATCACACGTTTTATAATCCAAAAATAATAAGAAAACATGAGTCTGGCTACAATAAAGCAAACTAGATATTACTTGGGTTGGCTTGAAACCCTCTCTAAATTAAAGACATCTAATAACCTCTTTAAAGTTTGAACTTGAACGTTTGTATGTAACACATCAGCAGATATTTTACGATAAGGATCGTCTGTTACTATATAAATATTACATTCATTAAATTGAAAATATATTGTATAATACTTTGTGAAGATTATCTATCTTTCAAATTAGGAAATTTTTGATCTCTTGGCGTTTACGCGTGTTTCTTAATATTCGTTGTGATCCGAATTGAGCGAAGCTTTTCTATTTGTATCAGAAGCAAATGACGTTATTCAAGTGAATGATGGGTACTGAAGAGGTCACTTATTATTGTCACGCATAGTTCGGTTTGTTCACTCGTTCAAAAGTAAATTCTAGTGGCTATGAGTTCGTTTCTAGTAGCACCAGCTGTTTTTTATCTAGGTAGCGAAGGAATTAGGAGAATATTATAACTCTAGCCAACGACGATTGTGATGGAACGGAATAAATCACGTTACATCCTAAAACTTCCAATTTCATATAGCCTTTTTCCACAACAATCTCCAGAATAATGATAGACGTGTCTTAGGGTAATTGCGAAAATGAATTATCGTTCGTTAGATAATTGTCCTATTTGTTAGTAAAATATAAATTTGCAGTTGTATGTGGTGTAAAAGGTCATAGAATAGCACGTCATCAGTGCTTTAGTTACGTCCCTGCATTGCTTGCATTATACCATTTCTACTTATAAGAGTATCTAATTGAGTTTCGTTACCGAAGTACTTTTGGAAAGGTAAAACTATTAAAATCTGCTACGATTGCCATCGCAATCAAATAAAGAAGTGAGGAAAGGCTGAAATTTTCTGACTTTGAATATAATAGTCATCTAGATAACGTGTTTGGTGGTGGTTTTCAAAGTATTTATCGTATAAATTCTACTAGTAGTTCTGGTTACGTGTGGTGGTTCGAATAAGATGAGTTCCAGTACGGAACACATAAACATAGTGTTTATATGTGCTGGAACGTCGCAAAATCAGATTAGTTCCTCGTTACAAATTTTTAATACTTGTTGAATTCGTTTCTTGTTGTCTATTTGAACTTATGTTGCCGAAAGGGTGTTCTAAAAACACTGCCGATTCCACAAACTCGAAATTAAGTTAACTAATTTCGAAAAATTATCAATCTTTAAATTTTTCTCTCGTACAAAACATAGAACAAACAGAAATAGAATAAAAAATAGATAACACGAATCATAACAGTTACTTTAAATAGAACTAAAGCGCAACTAATAAAATCCCAATCAGTAAAAAAACTGCTTTGTGGGTAAAATATTAATTTGCAATAGTAACGCACTATTATCGCCAAATATTCATCGCCGCTCCACGTAAGGTTACCTAAAATGTTCGTCTCTGCTCAATTGTTAGTGATGTAGATACAGAGTGCAATTAATTATACGAAACTGAAATGATTGCTCTTTTTGATCATATTTTATGCTTCATTAATACGAACGAGTTTAAACTTCAGGTTAAACTCCGTCCGGGATTATATCTGTTATTAAATATAGGAAGTATCATCCGTTTCTGCCGCGATTTCCTTTTGTTTGAAGTCAATAATAACTAATCGTGACGCGCTCTCTTTGATCAGCTCCTTCATAAAAGTTTGTAATATTAAATTGCAAATCGGCAGGCACTAAGTAGCTCGAGAGATCTTACGGCCTGAGTTGAAAAGACATCCATCGGTCCCCTCGTCGCCGTCTTAAGCTTCTTAATTAGAATTCCATTTTGGTATCCTTCAGGAATCTTAATTATTTTTTACATGGTTTCTCGAATACTGTTTGTTCCGTTCTTTCGTGTCCCAAACTCACAGAAAGAAGATTGATATCGGCACGCATAATTATGCAAATGTAATAGCAACAGATGACATTAATGATTCTTGTCTCTACATTCCGTTAGGGACGTCACTCGATAATATAGGATGGTCTCGGGCATTCGAGAAGAAAGAGATTGGGTAGGTTGTCGCATATTTTACACAATCACATCATAAATAACGCTATGTTATCGTTTATTACTTTTATATTACAATGCTTCGAGATCGTTTGAATTTTTTACTTGTGTTCGTAATAATTTATTGACGAAACGGACTCTTTAGTTTGTCAACGTGTTTTGTTTCGTCCGTTGGCTCGTAGAATCTATTACCTTATTCGATTCTATCGGGTAATTAATTTAAACCACTTTTGTTCCGTATGAACAATGTACATACCTTCACGCGAGGGTTTTTAATAAACCAGTTGAATGTTATTCAAATGTTTGGTAGTTTAAAACAGCTTTTGTTCTAGAAAGGATCCTTTATTTAAACCGATCAGTTTTATCTTTCGGTATACTTCTTTTTTGTGTGTGCTACTTTACATATCGGTGAGAAGAGAAAACAAGATGGTTCATTCTTGGAAGGTACACGGTGTGGATTTCCTAAATTACAGAGCACTAGATGCTGACGTATAATAGCTCTAAACGAATTTTATAAAAAGTTACTTTCTCGTAAATTGTGGTGTTATACTTATGTACTATTGAGTAGCGGTTACAGAAGGATTGAGAAACTACAGACATGAATAAAATATACAATTCAGAATAATTACAGTTTATTTTATTTTCAATGATTTACAAGAAATTTACAAAGCAGTTTACAACTGTAAGCTCCTGTATGTGCGTAGCATATACGATTTTTGTAGAGTGCTTAGTCCTCTTCCCTTTCTTCACAGACGTTCTATATATTTTCTTCTGTGAATACTCCGATAAAATCCTTTTTAACTTTGGTTTCGCTGTTACTTCTAGATAATTTAATCGAAAACTTGTATTTTGCCAGGAAATGTTTATTCTGTCTGCTAGTTTACGTCGTCGTCGCAGGAACGTCAGTGAAACGACTTGAATATTTTGATGGTTGGCGTATTGATGATCGCACGCGATGTTACAAACTACACGAACTTTTAATTACTAGATTCCCAATGTACATAGAGATGCGCATGATTTTTGTGTGTATTTGACAAAAAATATGGAGAGGTAAGTTCTTGAAAATAACTTGTGAGTTTGATTGGAGTCTTTATTTTTCTTGTTTTAGCAAAATGTCAGGGTTTGTATAATAGTAAAAGATATTCAGATTCCGGAAATAGAGTGTTAAGAGAAAATTCAAATGATAATTATGTAAACTAATAATAAACTAAGCAGAAGTACCTCAAGACAACAGGAAATAAATTTCTTGGGATTGCAGTCGACCAAAAAGAAAAACCTTTCTTTGTACTCTGAGCTTTCGATTTATTTTATATCTTTTCAAAGAGAAGTACTAGAAGTACATTCACATATTAAGTAAGAGTGTTTTAAATTCTAATGTAAAATGCAATTACGAATAGGCGAAATTATAAACTAGTGAAAACATCATTGAGGAAATGGTGACATAATAATCGATAATGAGGTATAAGTTATAAGGTTTATATACTTTCTGAACACTTACATAACTTGATGCAACTCCGAGATTTCTGCCAAGCCAACCCCGTTCTGTCAACAGGAAATAAGTACACCTCAAACAACAGACACCACCAGTGCAAAATATACAGCACTCTGCAAAAGTCCATACTTAAAATGACTAGGTGATCAAAAATTTGTTTTAGACGACTCGACTGTCTGATGGTAAAAGGGTCTTCGCCTGACCGGCTATAGTTAGGCGCGTGTGTTCGAGTCCCACTGAGATCAAGTCTTCGCCCAGTAGATTCTGTATACTCCCCACACATTTGCAGTTGGAGAACAATTAACTGTACTTGATTCTTTACGGCGAGAGGATGATACTAACAAGCTCGCGGGGCACATTACACACTAAGAGGCTCCTAAGGTTATGACAAAGCTTAACAAGCTTACACACCCCGTTGGACCGTCGCCGCACACAAAAAAAAGGAAGGTATAAGTGAACTTTACTTTAAAATTTCAATCAATCAATCCTTTTTGGCATCCTGTCTACTGAATTCCGACGTAGTTCAGGAGCAATTATGTTCCATTCTTCGAACACTTTGACTATGTATACATTTTGATATTTTTTTGCAATTTTTAATTACTCGAACAACTTCGAGTTGTTATTCTGTTTATTTATTCCCATCTTCATCTGTTTTCATACATACATATACAACCGAAGTTCACTTTATGATTAAAATTAAATAACAACCTTTATACATATCAATATGTATTCCACTTCCATGGTGATCCTGCATGACAAGATTTCGAAGTTCGTTATAGTTTCAATGGTTACCATGCTTACATGCATTTTAAATACTAGTGATTATACTAGTATTAGTAAAATCATTAGTAACAGTTTAAATAACTTTAAGTTGCGAAATATAACGGTGGATTTTGGTCTGCGGTTTGCTCTCTTTTAGGAACAGAAATAGGACTCATCGATATGTGTAATACAAGAACATAATTTTAGTCTGTGAGAAAATACAGGGAAGGGGCTGCCAGCACTGCTTCGCCTCGCAAACTTGCAACCAAAAGCAATTAAATATTTGAAATTCAATTTCAAATGTAAGCTTTCATCTATAGTTATCACAAAAATATGTAATGTGTAAATAAACTATCATATATGTCTAGTTCATAGTGTTACAATTGGAATAGCGCAGAATAACTCCTATGAAACCCTTTTCTTCTTTTCGTTATTGCTTAAATGAATAATATAGTACGTACTTGCTAATGTAACCTAATCAACCATGCTAATTTTAGTTTACTCCGTTATGTACTTTTCCAAATAAATGAAATTCAATTGTGCTCCTTTTTCGACGAATATTTATACTTTTTATTACAGCATACCAATATCTACTCCTCGAAATTAATAATACACTATGTTCAAACAAAACTTCGACGTTGTCCTGTCTGCGTTATATTGCGGTTCGTTATGTATTAAGTTATTAGAGAATCAGACTATAAAGATGGTGGTAATAGAGATACTGAACAATCTACAACCTTGGTTTAATTTTATATATGTATGTGTATATATGTTACAAATCAGAATCATTTTAATTAACATCGCCGAAGAGGATCCAAAATATGGTATCAGGTGTAGGGTTCGAACCCACGCTCCCATGTCTGATTTAGACTTCGCAATACATTCACTTATAAAAAATATTTCAATACCAGACGAAAAGACGAAAATATTTCAAGACGAAACGAAAACAGACCCAGAAATTAATCCCGATGATAAAATGTTGTCAACAAGGCTGGTCAACAAGGAGACAAGAGCAGATTCTGTCTTACTGGAGATGTAGGGAGAAAATACATTGGGGTGACGGATTGTTAGTACTACATGGCATGACTATAGTGCCCAAAACATTAAGAAAAGAGATACTACAAAAGGTGAATGCTAGCCATTTTGGAAAAGAAAAGAGTAAGGCAAGAGCTAGACAAATTAGACAAGTATGAAGGTAGACATAGAGAATATGGTGAAACCAAGTAAAATATGTAAGAAATTTGTCAGAAGAAATTCTAAAGAAACGTCGAAAAAATACCCTGTACCTAATTGACCAGTATTTAGTAGTTATTGACGCTTGCTCTAATTGGATTGAGCTAGGCTTGATAAACAATTAATCGGCGGAGCAGGTCACGCAGAAAATGAAATCTGCGTTTGTCAGATTTGGCAGCCCTGGTTGTGAGGTTGTGATAATGTTCCGTTTAATATGAGCAAATTTCAGGAATATTCACAATCCAATGGTCTAGCAGAAAAGGGTGTTGGAAGTAAGAATAACAATGTGAAGGAGAGAATACCTAACAAACACGAACGAAGTAAGGAATATAATAATAAAGGAGCAAAGGGCTTGAATGAATTAGATGAATGATAGGATGTGGCGATGTGTAATTATCATAGAAAAGAATTGTTGAAACCTGGCAGATAGTAACAAAAGCTTTGGAGCCAAGATCGTATAGAGTGAAAAAGAGCAACTGAATTGAATTAAATTGGTTAAAACATGCTTATGAATAATGGGACAATCGGAAAGGAGGAAAATAGTTTTGCAAATTACAAAACGCGATCTGGGCGCAACATTACAAAACCGTTAAAGTACAAAACTATGTTTGATTAGTACATTATATTATTAACTTAAAAATAACGTGGGGTGTTATAGAATAGGTTATTAGGAAATGAATTCAAATGACTTTAGGTAAGGAAATATACCACCCAAAACGTACAGGTAGTCTACAAGATGGTAGTAATACAAATACTGGACAATCTACAATGTTGTTTTAATTTTAAGTTTATGTGCGTGTTACAAGTCATAAGACATTCCAAATAATATCCCAGAAGAAGATATGTAGTCTGTGCATATTTGGGAGCCATTGGATAGTCTCGGCTTTCCAAGAATTTAAATCACTCGCACTTTTACCGACCATATTTTGATGTATGCGCGTCCCTTTGTTTTATATTACTCTGTTGTATATTACTACTGTTTTCCTATTTAGTAGCGTTGATGTAAGAATTATATATTACCCATGCAGCGCAATGTAGGTGTAGATAAAGCTTATTGTACGTAAACGTTTTAAGCGGGTTTAAATTGCGTTATCCATGTCCAATTATGCTAAGGACAGTAACCTGCAAAATACTGTATAATAACAACTAAGGCTGTCGTTCGGAAGATTACGTGATGGTTTATATTGAAAGGTGTGAATTATTGATGATACGGAATGGTAATAATATTTCCGCCTTTCGTTTGCGAGCTTAAGTTAGATTCGGTTCATTGCTGGAATCAAAATATGGAACTACCGAACCTTTCGGTAGTTCCACATTATACTGGAACCATTTCTTTCTTTATTTACAAAGAATACGTCTTGTAGCTTTTACCTTCCTGGACTACGAATTTAACAACGAGAAAACTCCCAAAGAATTCAAATAGTCATGAAACTAATATGGAGTGCATTTTATATTAGAATTAAACGTTACATTAAGCAGGAGATATTCAATATCAAGAGCAGTGTGGTTCTATGTTGAGATATATGATATATCTTATGTGCACGTGTACGACACGTGAAAGAATTGTATTCCTATATTTGTCATTTTTATCTGCTCTATCGTATAAATTCTTGTTTACTTCAAATAAATCGATTAAGGTATGACTTGATTTTCTACTCCTGTCAAATGTTTCCTTTTCTCGCACTAGTGTCCATATTGAATACCAAAATGCCATTGACGCTCTAGGAGATCAACTTTGTGAAACAACCTGCCTGCGAGATAAAGATTTTGAATGAAATGTTTTCAGTATCATGTTTAAACGACGAGATAAAACAATTTCATTCGATGCGTATATCTTTCAGTTTTGCGTTACTTCGGCAAACATTGTAGTGATTGCACTTACATATTGCGATTACATAGAGATGTTGTTCACGTGACACAGAAAAATTCATCGTCTATTTGCATCTTTATATTTCAAATGAAGAGATTAAATTATTTGTAATAACGAATTATTTCAATTCAACCTATGTAAAGATTAGTTTTTACTTAAGGCAGCTAGATGCAGATGCAAGTTAATGCTCATTTTTTTTTGTGAGGTGAAAATCATTTGTGGAAACCATAGCTTCTTCATCTTAGCTTAGGTCAATCGCATTATGGCAGTGCGGGACTCCTGTGCAGGTGTGCAGATACAGTTTACCTACTAAAAACACCTCTCCAGTGTCTCCAGAACCGCTTTAAGGCACCTCCTCCCTCCCAGATATTACAGTCTCTGACCCAGTTTTGCGGATCCCTCCACTCTGTATCCCTTATCTTCAGCTCCTTCTCTATCCTTTCTCTGTCTGAGATTACCGCTGTAATAAAGCTGTGTATTTTATTCCAATTCAATTCCGATTCTAGCATAAACTTAATAAACGTTGTTAACGGTTACTGTCTGCCCTAGCTGCAAAGCTAAGCTGTTTCTCTCGGCATCCTATCTGCTGCAGATGAAAACAGCATGCTCTGGCGAGTTCGCTGAGCCGTAGTATATGCAAAAGTCCTCCCTCGTTATCCGAAACCTTTTGGTATATGATCGAAAATGACCGTGACCCGAGAGGAGCTGCATCTGATAACAATCCGCTTTTCTCTGCCCACATTCAACCCATGCTACTACGTCAGGAATTCTTGTCCATCCTGCGACTTCCTCCGTCTCACTCCAGATATTCTGTCATGTGGCAAGAGTGGCTCTTTTTATTCTTTATACATCCGGTTTCTGTTCCCGGTCCCATAACTCAAAAATTTACAGCTGCTCCTCCATCTGCAGCTTTGTTGGAGGTATTCCAGAGATTACCTGTATCGCAGCCGTGGAAACAGTTCTGTAATTGCTCGCTACCCTTAGGAGTGCTCTCCTTTGAAATCCTTCCAGCGCGTCTCTGTATTTCCTTACTTCCAGGACATACGACCACGCTGGGCTCGCATACATAATTGGGGACCTTATGACTCCATAAAGCGCTCCTCTCTTCTTACTACTGGGTCCCTCTATGTTCGGCATAATTCTCGACAGGGCCCCTAGGCTAATTTCAGCTTTTTTTTTACATAGTTAACATGTCAAATGTCAACTTGTCGTTCAGAACGACACCCAGATATTTCAATTCTCTCTTCGGGGCGATTCTCTTGCCCCAGATATTAAACGAGATATTCCTCCTTCTTCTTGGTCCCCTAAGAATTGCTGCTTTACTCTATGTATTGGCAGTAGTCAACTGACCTATACTTGCAGACTTAAATTTTTATTTTGTTTATGGTTGCATATTTTCTTCAGCGCGTCATAAAGTTAAAAAAAAACGATATCTAATTTTATTGAAGAAAACCAAAAATCGAATCCGCAAAAATAGTATCAGGCCTGCTCTAATCATCCGGCAACTTTTAGAATGCAGATTATGGAAAATTAAGAAGAAAGTATCTGTACGTAAAAACCTACCATGGTACCATGATTTTTTCACCAAATATACCTACCACATATACACGAGGTATTTCTCACTATCAAAGTGACACACTGCGGTCATTACATTTATTTATGGTAACATGTTGTTAGATGTGCTATCACCCCCTCATACATTATTTTTTTGCATACTGCGTTGAAGGAACGCGTGTGACTTTTGCATCACATACATATGTCATGAATAAAGATAAACGTAATGGCCACCATATTTTATTTTGATAGTGAGATGTTTAATAATTATAAAAATCTAATTTGAACTTTATACAATTTCTGCATTATTACACAAAACATATTATTTTTCCTAACTATATTAGAAAATTTTATATCGAGTAGCCCTTTTTATCTGTTGTTTGGGTATGTATTAAGTATTTTTGGTGAGAAAATTATAGTGCCCCTTCCAACCGCGAGATATAAAAAATTAAAGTATTTACTTATCTTTTTGACTTGCTTGGGGCACGTCCAGGACCATCAACATGTTATAATCACCATCGCCACTAGAACATACTACGAACTCAAAAACTATAACACATAGGTTGGCGAAAAATATAACCTCTATATTCTACCATATATCCTCTCAGCGACATTTATGAGAAACTTTACTGAATGGAGAATTCCGAGCAACACAGTAGTTATCACTTTATTACCTACGAACCTGATACAACTAGTACTAATCTATCACCATCACTTTTATTAGATATTTCACACTTGCTAGTTAAATCGGTGTTTCTCAGACAAAATTCATTCAGTTACGAGTGCAGAAGAATAAATGTCCGCTTTTGATTAGTTTTATAAAATACTAAATGGATGGATGATCTTCAAGATATTGCTCAATTTTCACTGATTTGATATTGTAATTGTTGTATTCAGGAGTTTTCAAACAATCACTGCCGTTGCGCGTTTCTCTTCATACTAACAATTTTTTTTGAAAATATAAATGTTTTGTGCTTTTTATCAATCAGATCCAAAAATATTATCTTGAAAAACTTGTTTTAGCATTTGAAAAGATGTGGAATAGAACTGGTAATTATCAGTAATAGTGATGGATGCCGGTTAGTTTTACGATTTGTAATTGATTGATATTTAAGTACTTAATACGTTTTTTATTTTAAAACACGAACGTATTTACACTCGCACACTTAACGTATTCTTCACAAAGTTTTGAATCGTCAAACAAAACACTGTTTATCATTGTTGTCTCGAATTCTACTGCTCATAAAATTGTCATAAAATTTTAATGCCAAACTTAATACTTTCGTCACAATATTATCACTGCGAAAGCAACGACAGATTTTTAAAGTGTTCGGAATCGAAGAGCACGACGTACTTTGCGGAAGATTTGTTGCTCGTCCTTAATGCAAATCGAAATTTACATTTTCTTACGAATGCATACGGCGATACTTACAAAGCTCGCCTGGTGCTGTTGGCTTTGTAACGAACAAACAAATTACCAAGATATGGTGAGTACATTACGTCGTACGACGATACAAAGTATCCGTTTGTGCCCGGAATAACAGAGAGAACGAAATCGTATGGCGCCTTAAGAAGTTTGTCTATAACGCTTTGGATGTTACCCTTTCAAGATACATGACCTTCCTTAGATAAGTCGGGATTCTGACCATTGTACAGATTACTCGTCTAGTACAGAAATATCTGCTGTGATTTGTTCATAGAATATCTATATGAGCTTTATGCGTGTTTTTTTTTGTGGAACTGAGATCATTACTATTATTATGTCTTACATTCTCGAAGAATTACTGTAAGTGTACCTATTATTAGAGAATTTTGTTCGACGATGTATGCTGTATCCAGAAACGTCACTAAGGCTAGAACGAATAACGAAAAATAAAGAACCCTTATTCTATTGAATGTCTTTAGGGAATAGGTTCAGCATATTTAAAAGATTCAAAATTTATATTGGGTCACATCACCTGATCGATATGGCGGCAACTACTTAGTAGTAGTAAACATTACTTTTATTGATAATTGATGTTCAGTTGAGCTACTAAAAAATAAAAAAGAGAAAACGAAAATATGTTATGTATAATGATAGCAGCAAGGACTGCGGGGTAGTACGACAAATAATACTAAAGGGTCGGCACACTCTGCACCACAGGTTGTAATTTGATTAAGTGGGAACAGCCATTATGAAATTTCGCGGATTGGAATGTTCCGATACTGTTATTTGCCAATATGTAACCTAATATTTAAAAAATATAAGAAATAGTGTTTCCTTTCTTTTTATGTTTATAAGCCATAAAATTTTGTCGTATTTAAATTCTTCAAACAATGACTTTCTACTTATCCGAAAAAAGTGAATATCGCCTTTAGTACTGACTGAATAATTGTAACAAATCACTGCAACCTGTCCATGTATTCAATTGAATCATTGAAAATCTAAGCAATGGATGTAGGGGTAATTGCAGACTCAATTAACAAAATAAATATTTACGTAGGACGTTTTCTCTTGACACTCGGTCAGCATTCGTATCTTACACATGCATACAATGTACACATACAATACACTACCGCCACTTCTGGTTATTATTGCAGCGCCGTATACCAACTGACACTGTCGCGTCCCGATCAACGGATAAAGACTGAAAAGCATCGCATCTGTATAAATAGAAGCGTACCTACGGCTTATACATATACATACATCTACGGCAGAAGAGCTTATATGTTTGTTTAGGACATTCAATTTTTCAGATGATTCAATAAACACAATAATGCTTACTATTTATGGGACGGATAAAGGTACTTGTGAATGCATTGAAACGTTTTTGAGGTAGGGATTATTCTTGCCGGAGTCCCTGAATCACGGCTTTGTGTTGTTCGCTCGGAGCTCACCTCTCGAAATCCAATTCTGGGATCCCCAAGATAACTCCTCAACGCTCTACACCTGCTAGCGCAGAAAGAATACTTGGTTTGCCGGAAGGCACCGGCTGACCTGGATTTTTAATGTTCTACTGCGGCGTTTCGCAAATCAATGGAAACCATTTCTCTTGCATCAAGATTTGGAAGTTGAAGGTAATCGTAACTTGAAATAAAAAGCGTATAAGCTTAGCATCGTACATAATATACATAATACATTTTTCAAAGGAATGCAATTATTTTGTTTTATGGAAGTAGTAGTTAATATATTTCAATTAGAAATACACTTTTACTGCATAACCTAAGATGTATATGCCTGAAGACTAAGAGAGTTAATACTTCCGTAAGTAAGTATGTTGAAACAATGCCGAGCAGATGTGTGCCATCAATGTTACAATTTACCATTCAATGAAGAAACGTTGTCGTAAAGACTTTTTGTAAAAATCAAAATTGGACACAGCGAACTTAATCAAGAATATTCACGTTATGGCTAGAGCCCAACAAGTCGATTGCCTAGCAGCAGCGTCACTGCGCTGGGTTAACCGAAATAGATGTGCGATATAGTAAACACGTGACCGAATATGCTTAGATGGCTGAAAAGAAATCCGAAAGTTAGGCCTTCAACACCTGTATCATAGCGTACGTTTCTACAGTGGTCTCTTTGAGACCTGTCCGTTGCGGCGTATATATCAGCTTACACGCAGAAAAAGATCGTTCTACATCTAGCGATGTAATGTTCGCGTACTTAAAGTGGTCTTTGAGTTCGTATAACGCAACACTATTGTTCAAAAAATGGCGTAATCTAGAAAAATCTACATTTTTATGTAATATAGTTTTAAGTTTTTTAAATTTGTGTGTTGCGCTATTTACATGGTTGCTACACATATATGGTTTCCAACATAATAAATTTTTATCGCAGACTGAACACCTGATTTCTTTACCACTATTTTATTCTAGAAATTGCTATAAATACGTGTTTACCGTGTTAGCAAACAGACAAGTTTATGCATTTCTACGCATTTTCAACATTTTTAAAGCTTTCCGTTCAATTCCGGCACTTATCATCTTCGCACTGCACATATGTATTACACATAGCATACAGCATAGAAGGCCGGGAAGTGCCGACATGTAACGAAGCAGCTCAGTATCTCGCAGTTAAACCCCGCTGGAAGGCAGGCAAGAATGTTGCGTTCTAGTTATGGCACTTGATTTTTTTTTGGGTATGCTCAATGCAAATTTCGTATTTTTAAATTTTTAGATTTAATTCCAAACGATGCTTGCAAATTCTAAGCGATTCCTAACTTTTCGAAAATTCCTATTCGAACCCATCGTATAACTTAGATTTTGATAACGTGTATAAACAAAACAAATTTATTGTAATAAAAACCTACACAAACTTTTAGGAACAGCAGCAAACTATAAAACGAGGATGTTTTCTTAATACTCTTTTTCTCAAAAATATCATACTTTAGAGCTAAATAGATTGAGAAAGAAAAACGTTCACGTAGGCTAACAGGGACGTATTTCTCAGGTAGCTACAAAAACCAATGTTAGGAAAATAACTCGCTTGGGTATAACAATACTTAATTTCATGAACCAATTAACAAACATTTCTCTAACGTCGATATTTTAGTAGCACTTTTCAAGAGGCCTACAAGAAATAGGAATTCTAGAAAATTCTAATCTTCATCCTCTATTTTCCGAGTGCAACAGTGAAAAAGAGCTAGATATATGTATACAAGAATTGGGGTGGATTTAACTAGTGATCATGTGTTGGCAATCAAACACACAGCGTATATTGACTTACTCTACTAGTACAGTACCTGGATTATGGGTGCATTTTGCATAAGAGTAGTTATTATCAACTATTGAGGAAATATGAGAGAGATTCTGATCCACATATGTATATTGTAATATTTTTATACGAGGGAAAAATTTTATAAATAGATGAATTTTGGAAATTAACTAATTAAATTTAGGGTTTGTGGAAATCGGGGGTTGTAGAGCATTCTTTTTGGCGATTTAAGTTCAAATAGATAACAATTGTTAGAAAGTACACTATATTTATGTATTCCGCATTGGAATCCAGCTTATTCAAGCTACCACACTTGAACGAAACTCAATTGGATACTCTTATTTTTAGAAATAACATAATGCAAGGGATGCAGGGGCGCAACTGAACCACTAATCCTATACTATTCTGTGACATTTAACTCCGCAAACAACTGTACAATATTAACTGTTACTGACAAACTAGATGATTATTTGTGGCATGACGAAATTACAACTGAGACACGTACAAGATAAAAGGAGTTGAAGCTTTTCAAAAAGAAGTTATAAGCTTCGCCAGAGTGGTCATACTGAATTCACTGTTCGTGGTGCTAATGAACGCTACGCTAGATGTTGTAAATTATAACTAGAGATGCCCAGGGCAGGTGAAATTATTACTTTTTTTGCGGCGACTAGACAGACTCGTGTCTATTTGTCTCATAAGAAAGGATTCGTGTTGCCTACTGAGAGTCGATAAAACACGAGTCTGTCTAGTCGCTGCAAAAAAAGTAATAATTCACCTTTCTTTGTCATCTCTAATTATGACACCACAATATACAGTCTGACCACATGATTTGGCGTTCTAATTCCTTTAATAGACATTTTTGAACTTTAAAATGATTGTCGACTTCCTTTTCGAAGTCATGCTCATTGATTACCATTTGTAGACCGATTTTAAAGAAAATGATTATTACATGTCTAATATAAGTTATAATAAAAATTAAGATCTGGGTGACGAAATCAAGCATTTCTTTTTAAAAAGGGCTTAACTTGATTAGGTAATTCAATAAAAACGTTATATAATGTAAATATATTAAAATTAGCGTAAATATATGTACTATATGGTGAAACTTAACCAACATTAATAATAATAATATACCTTTATTTCCAACAAACAGATAATTGTATAACGCATGCATCTGTCCCTTTTCTGTCAACGAAATGAATTGCAGAGAATTGAAGAGGGAACTTAGACTCGCCTCCGTGGGTATACTGCTATCGATACATTTCCACCTTAATATGCTTTTTTCCATACTCTAACACTCCCCAGCGTGCGTGGTGTTGCCAAATCGCTTATATTAACAGAAGTCCGCTACTACAATCTCTGCGACGCAGTCGAATTTGCCCGTCTTATCATTAGCCCTCCAGAGAAGCCGTTGTAGAGTACATTTCTATGGTAATTATCAAACGAATTACACCTTACCGTTATTAGACTCGCTCTGCGAAAATCCAAAGTATATCGTGCCGATAGACGCACCAACACCTCCTACCACAACATTTAAGCGTCAAGTTTATAATATTTCCTGTATTAAGTTCGTTTCGTATGGATAATGTAATGTACTATGATGTTAAAAATATATAAAGCTCAAGGTTGCTAGCATTGGCGTCAGATGGAGCGCAGTTCAGCCAGTGTCCGCTCTATTGGTAGGATTAACTAGTTTTTCGATTTCTCCATCGGCTTATATAACCGTCATGCCTCTTTTTTCGGGATGCAAGGTTTTATTGGGAAGATCTATCTATGGCAGCTTTGCAATTCTTCACGTTGTAAATGTTCGTTTTTAATACAATTTTCTCCTACAAACATGTGCAGGATATGTCTTTACAACTAAAATAATATTTAATTTCGCAAATTAAATATTATTGGTAATAAATCCTCAAGGACGGTAAGAAGTGTGCATATTTCACGGTTGCCGGTACTCGTTTATATACGTCAGATGTAGATCACGGACTCGTGTGATGTATTGCAGACTGTAATATGGAATTTCAATGAAAAGAGATGTTATTTGGAAATGTATTTCTACAACATGAAATGTGTATTGTAATTGGCCATATATTTTGCCGAATAATATCGGTAAGAAGGGGGCCAAGAGAAAGACGTTAATCTCTCGCCTCTTTAGTTTGGGTCGCCTTTGTGTGAATACGTATTTGGCTAAGTGACTAATTAGAGATTAGTTTTTAGGCTGCATACATACACAGTAGCGTGAAAGTAGTACAACTGAGACCAATGATTGCCTCGTCATAACCTAACTTAAATTTATCCGTTGCTTTTGTAATCCACGGGATTGCACAGACAACATACATGGCATGTTTATTAGTAGTTTTCGACATATAAAGTCAAAAATAAACCCAGAATATAATATTAAAGTTTGACGTGTACAGTTTCATCTTGCACTAATTTCACGCTAACCTATGAGAATACTACTTAATTCTATTCATCAACTTATAAAATGTGATCACTTGCATCTGCAGAAGTAGTACCCGTAGATCTACGGACTAAAATTGTCTTTTTAAAATGCTAAAAAAGTGTCTAGATGATACTCGAGGATCTACGACCCCGACAATTATCTTCTAATTAGACTTTTCTAAATTTATAACATACATAAGATTAGAGAGAGCGCAGAATGTCAGAATCTTCTGTTGTAAGAAAACAAATCATATATACTCGAAGGGAAAAGAATCCAAGTTGTAAAACTTTGCGCGGAATTAAGAAAGTTGCTATCGATTTTCGAAATCTCCTGCATATCAGACTAACTAAACGACCAATAATGTCTAGATTCCTAGAGAAGCCGAGGTTTAACATACTTTATATATTTTTGGGTTTCTTATTAAATTTGATGAAATTCGTGCTATCGTATTTTAAATTAAAGGACGTATCTACATATGCCAAAAATTGAATATTAATGATAGCATTTCGCATATAGGACTTGGGTATAAATAATTTCACCGCTTTTGATATAATTACGTTGACAGGTCTTTATGTACTACCTATTATTATTAAGACGGGCTACAGCATTGATACTATTGGTCACTGTGATCTGAATAAATACTTCGATGAAGTTTGATATTAATCAGAGATCTTTCAATTAAGTAGGTGCTAGGAATATCCTACAGAAATATTGATGCTATGTGCATAGGATGCGTTCTTGTGTTTGCAAATCTTCTTGGCGTAGACGACAGAGTTGATCTTCAACTCTTCCTAGCTTCTGTAAACGGTATTTTAGGACAACATGGCTTATTACCAATCCCGCCGGTATTCAGGGATAAGGATAGATCTGGTTTTGCATGATTTAAAATAGGTAGCCTGAATAGAGTACTTGGTACTATGGAGCAATTTAGGAATTGGTTTAATACAAACTATTCAAAACCGGCGTTCCAACAAAAGAAATCTATTTGGTGACATTCGGTGGCGTGATGGATGTGCTCGTTAGATGGGAAGTTCAATAACTTTCCTTCGAAGATACTACTCCATTTCTGGGAACCACAACGGATACTACTGGAAACCACAACGGATACTACTGGAAATCGTTCATATAACAATTGGCATCTAAGTTGTCGCATTACTGTTATTCTTTACGAATGATCTCGAGGAGTACGTACAGCCTTATCCAATAAAAGGGAGCACCCTCAACTTTGCAAAACCTAAAACTTTATCGAAATATAGTTTTAAGTTTCAACATGTAAATTAATATTGTGTTAAAATTTTGTAAAAGCATATGCGAAAAAAGTTTTCCATACGATGTCCTTCATGACGCATTTAGAACTTCTAACTCCCTTGCTCCCTACCAGCGCCTCCTTGCTTAAGAATAGAAACAACGCAATCTTCGTGAAATTCCTTGTTAACTTTACGACCTGCAAAAATACTTCTAGCGGCATCAATGGCTATCTTTATTTACCTGCTGTATTCACATATGGGATTAATATATTTCGGATTCTAGCATGGTTATACACAGACACCTTTCTGCTAAATAATATCACCAACAAATTTTACACAAACTCGAACTCTCTCTCTGACGTGCGCACGCGAATTTGCAATTAAAATTGTATCTTCGCAAATTTCGTTAAATTAACGATTCCAGCAATCGAAGCGGCGAAAGTTTTCGACAGCTAATTAGTGGCGTAATCGTTGCACCGTAAAATCTCTAAATGCAGGGGGCGACAAATCCGCTAAAGCGTAAACCGTCGAAGTTGGGACCGTACCGTTAAATGTAAATATCAGTTAAATTAGTTTAGAGGCTTCGTTGTAGAACTTTTTATACAGGAAAAAGCGTGAAAGTTTTTGGATGCAATTTAATTTGTTTTATAGTAAGGTAAATACACTTAGAAGGTGATAATCACTCGTGATGCTTATGATGAAAAATAGGAAGAAAAATTCCTTACAAGATCGCAACATTTACCACAATTTCCTTAAACACCTGTAGTAAGAAGAAGTCCAATGGGTTTAAATCGGGTGATTCTTTTAATAAAACCCCGAGGTCAAATCCAACGATCAGGAAAAATGATATCTAACTACTGTTAATTGCATATGGTGGAGCCTCATCTTGTTGAAACCATAGGTCACGGTTTGGCATACCGTGGTTTTTTCTAAAGATTATATTTATAGAGATGTTAAACTCGTGCGTTACTTTTGCCGAACCCTGTATACTTCGTGATGGAACCATCAAGTGATCAAATGAAAACCTTTATAATATTATCACCCACACACTTTAATGCAGTAATTTGATATTCTCAATTCACTGTTGAGATAATACAATTATTTAATGTTAAGTGCGAAAAAGTAAACACTTAAAGCTTACGACTTCATAATTTGCTATATTATGTTGCTTGCAGTAATTTGTAAAACTAGTTTGGTATATTATGGTAACAACGTACATTACTAAATTACTTTTAAATTACAACTCATTCAATTTTTAATTTCATGCACAAAGTAGTATATATTGAAAATTTACAATTGGAAGTGTAAAGCCAAGATCACATTGTTACGATAACTGGAAGCGTCACAGCCACCATTACAGCTCTTCCCAAAACGCATGCTTTATAGGAACTGTATGTATATGTAGTAAACCACTTCCAAGTACAATTTTATTTATTACATTTCTACTTTTTCATTTTCTGGGTGCGTTTCTGATGGCAACTTCTTGGATATACCAAAAAATTATTAATAAGTAACTACTGAGAAGGTTTGATTCGCTGATTAAACTTACGGATCTGGGTAAGATTTAGACATAATTCTCCAATCTTTAAAGTGACAAACTATATTTGACGCCATAGAACTGAGAATAAGATGGGTTGTGTGCTAACAGTCCTAAAGATTTTACACCACTTTTTACGCGAAATCACAAAACACAGTAGACGTTGTATTTCCAACAAGTGCCTCGTTCCATATTTTATTGTACTTGTTCACATAATTGCGAAATATCTAATATGGTGTGCTAGAATTGGCAGAGATATTTGGAAGATTGCGACAGACATGTAAATATGTAAACAATCTATTAGACCTACAGCAGCTTATTCGGTTGACACATTACGTCCTAAGATAATGGATGAAGATAATCTGAAGGTTTTCGTAGTAAGAATATATAGGGATCGAAACAAGTTAATCAAAAGAAGGAATAGCGATTACAAAAGAAAATGCATCCATATATGTAAAAATAAAGCCGTTTAAACCAAAAAGAAAATCAAAAACAAGATGTAAATGTTACACCCGTTTTATTTCAATGTTTGTCCCTCATTAAGGTAAAGTAATATCAAGGACGCAGTGTAAGTATTTCTATCTAAAAGTATCGTTATATTTGCGCTGTGGAGTGAAAATTATCAAATGGTAAAAATTCAATAGCAGAAAGTATGTCACTAGCAGAGAAAAATATAGTTGCGATAACAACCATGCGTATATAATATTACAATGTTCACCATATCCTCGTTTCTAACTAATTAACTGTAAATTACACTCTTATTGTCATTTAACAAAATCGAGTATATCCGCCATTAAGCGTAGCAGATGTAAACTCCGATAAAATTAATGTACGTTGGCTTATCTACAGACACCAGCAAATATCGGCAGTTATTTAGTACCAATGTTAGTGCCAATTTAAATCAGATGTATCAATCATCCTGTCTAAGTTTACCGCAGGAACCGCTACCGTACCATTCCCGAACGGTGTAGTTTATTCCGTTTATTTCGAGTGAATTCAAATCAAATACGTTTAACAATATTCCATGTCAACACGAAATAACGTATAAGATAGAATCGGCGGGTAATAGCTGCGAATTTATTATTTTGGTCCACAGCGCTACCAAATAACAGGATAACAGCAGGATAAATCAAACTGAGTATAATGCACTGAAGGAAAATCATTATTTTAAATTCATCGTACATAAATTGGGTTGTATTAAAATTTACGATCGGTATCTTGGACTAAGTGGAGCTAATAATTTTATGGCTTGCCAACTATAAAAGACTAAAACAAGTAGTATATTTCCAGCGGTATATATGGCTATTACGGAGATATTTTGAAATTTGAAACGGAAGTAGAATAATCAATGCTTTAAATGTAAGATCTGCGAAAGCAGGTGTAACAAAACTTATAATATAATTGGTACTGTATTACACCGTTAGTAACTACTACTAAGTCTACATTTTCAATTGTCGTGTAGGTTCTTTATTTCTAGTACTGTAGATGTGAAAAGGTTCCAAGAGTTAGTTTACCAGCACATCTGCTATTGTAGTAAACCTTTTTTCACTATTTTGCAGCAAGGTTCACAACAATTAGCCTAACATTGAGATTTTGAGGTTGCGAGAAATAGCTTAAACCTTTAAAACAACTTATCAATTAGATGTAATTTATACGGATCTTTGCCATGGGTTTGATTCAATTGGCCTCTACATTCTACTGGAAAAATTAAGTTTTTTCGGTGTTAGCAGTGGCGATGCGTGACTTTTCAGCGAGGGAGGTGCGGTTGTAAAAGTCTTTATTACGCGCGCTGCACTAATAGACGTAGCAGTGAATGTACAGTGAATAATTATCTTTAATGTGTGACTGAACGCCGCCCATCCTAAATTCGTTTAAATTTCCAAAAGTGCCTGTAAGTTCTGCCATTAAAGCTATATCTAAATAAAATTATCATCTGAAACCTATCTGTTACATCGAGGCTTTCGATACGCATAAATAGAAATTTTTAATTTGGCTTAAAATTTTTATTCTGCAAAACAGCGAACGTAGAATTTGAAATTTGATTTTGCATCGTAATTGAAGTTCCTTTAAAAATATTAGCATTATTTAAATGTTTTCGAAGTCAAATGCGAATTATCAGAGAAATCAATTAATTTCCTAAATATGCCACGATTTCTTTTTCTCTCCCATTACGATCTCTAAGAGCCAGTTCAAAAGCACAACAACATGTAATGCTACATATTAAACGATCTCATACACCGGCCAGTTGGAAACAACTGGAAAGCTGTGGTTCAATGCTACACTGCTAGACTGCCACATGCGGCAGGGTTTTTTTTTGTTCAGGTGTGACAGTTAGCAAAAAAGGATTATTCGAAATAATGATCGATTTAATTGGAGCTTTTACTGATTGCTAAAGGTTTTGCCTGTTATTTATTTCGAATGAAGAAAGTTGCTTATTTATTGAACCTGAGAACTGTAATTATAAAATTACTGCTAATGTTTTTTTGTACTGAGTAACTATCAACTACAAAATAAATGCCTATGTAAATATTGAACGTACCCGATCGAGTCCGGTATAACGACTTTTCCTAGCCTTGTCGATAAGCAGAACTGAGCTCTATTTATTTTACCAAATAAAGCAAATGCCATACTGGCATTAATGTGACCACGAGATTCTTCGTTTTTGTTTAATTCAGTGGTTAAATTATGTAGGTCTTTCACATGAATTCTAGCCCAATTGAGATCTGATGATCCAGATGCAGTGTTTTAAAACACAGGGTAGAATAAAGAAAATATCTTCTTTGATGAATTTCAACTGTTCTTTCCATTATTTGTTCCAATTCTAGTTGAGGTTATGACCCACACATAATTTGGCTAATACTGATTTTTATTTTTTCTTCTAAAGGATGTCTATTAGTCATATTTCAAAATTTGTTCATTTTTGAAGTTGTTATAAGCACACTTTCTTGTCACTATATAAAAGCGCGGGAAAAATCTATACTAAGCGACACCACACCTTATCGTGGCTAAAAAAAGATTGGACACGGAAATTGTGCGTCCCGAATGCATATATGTCGGCTAGACCGAGTCGTTTAGTCAGTCGTTGTACTGTTGTTATAGCAACCAGGGCTGCAATTTCATTAGATCCTAAATATTTAATTCTAACCCATTATACGTTGTTAGCATGAGGTATATACTTATTTATTTCGCGATATTAGCCAAAGAATAAATAGGAAGCCGCTGGATATTCAAACTGTACTCTTGTAGTGATTACGTAATATAAATGAATAGTAGAAATGTCTAGAAATATTAACTACACGACATCACCCGAAAGACATTTCTACTGTGGATGACGGTCGTGAAAGCCTACACTCAATAAATGAATAGTCTTGCTTATGAATCCCATTGAATTTTTTAATGATATATTAGGAGGGCGCGCAGTCTTGTGGCCTTATAGACACACCGCCCCTGGGTATTAGTAAATAAGAAATGATTTACTAATGCCCAGCGGCGATGTGAACTTCGGTCCACTTCTATTAAATTTATCTCTTGTCTCGTATTAGCTTCTGCTGATGATATTAAAATGTATAATACTCTACTCCTATATATGCTCCTCATCTGACGCTGAATTTTCCCAAGATAATTTTCATATGATTCATCAGTGGCGCTTGCAAAATAAGCTGGTACTGAATGTAACTCAATGTTTTGTTGTATCATTAGGAAGCTCCGTAAAGCGGAATCTCAATACGGAAGTGAATGTGATGTTCTAAATATCAAATTATATTGATAATTATATATGTATATATATCATATCCGCAGAGATTTTCGTAGTATTGATACAATTGTATATGAAGTTTCATTAAACCTCTGCTTTTCCTGCATTATCTTCGTCTTCTGAAACGAATACAATGAAAATGTCTAATCGATGATGATTTAGGATGTTTTAGGATCAGACGATCGCTATCCCATGTGAAGAGGGGGTTATAGTGAATTGTTGGAAAAACGCTGCATCGTTTCTCCCGCTTAAGGAAGGAGAAACATTAGTATGACATTTGCGCTGAACATGCTTATAAGTAATATCGACTCATCTAAACCGCTCTCTAGGCTTGATGGGCTTCTAATCATAATCTCAAAAGCACCGACACGATAACTAACAAGTTTTCGTTCAAAAGAGCAAATACAACACAACAGCTGTAAACACATTAATACAGATGTGGATGGCATTGCTTTTCCTATGTAAAGATTTTGTATTAGCTCTGTGTGAAAATCACCGACAGACTTTTAGAGATTGTTGAGAATAAAATCAAAGATTGTGCTGATAACAGTTCTTCGCAAAGCTGCCTTATTTCAGGTTTAGAAGATCTTATAAATAAAATAAGTCCCAGAAAGAGCGGTTTGTTTTATAGTCATTTGTGGGCGACTTTGAAATGGACGTCCCATAGTAAAACATTTAAAACGTAAAAGTTTTAACGTTTAAATGGCGAAAAAAAAACATACAACAACAATAATATTTTAATTAATATCTTTAAACGCTACTCGTTTCGTAGAGCGTATTGATTCTTTTTCAAAAATTGTCGGTTTCCATTGAGAAAGATAAAGTTGACCATAAAATGAACTTATTACCACTTGTCTTCCTTCTTCTGATCATAAACTTCTATGTAACGCACCTTAGTTCTTAACGGCTTAAGGGTTCAGTGATTCAGTACTAAGAAGGCCTGCGTCTAACTGGGCAGAGTTAGTCGCTGGTTGATCCGCCAGGATCAAATTTTCTTAGTGGGTCCGGTACACTCCCGAATGGCCATTCGCAATTGAGGGATAATTAACTGCGCTTTTCTCTTTCCGGCGTAGCGGTGATAGTAATCAAGCCATGGAACACTACACAAACAATTTGCACACAAAGGCTCCTGAGGTTATGACACGCTTTAAAGAGCTTATGCACCCTGTTGGACCATAACCACAAAAAGTGTTTATAACTACAATACAGAAGTCGATAGTAAACGATAAGTAGCACGGAAGCTCTGTGTATGGGCACTTCACGAAACGCGTTAGTTAAGTTTTGTAGACTCTAATGGAACTCCGAAATTTTGGGGTCTGTATTAATAGCATGGGGACTATTAATTTTAAATTTTTCGCGTACGAAGCACTTCTTATTTCTTCTTATTTTAAATGCAATGGTATATTTTTTATCAACTTAATTCTATGTATCGCACGTAAATAACTTGTATTAAGACACTCTGCTCCTAAACCAAAGGTTTTCGAGATGTTTACGATTGTTGAAATTTTAGCATTGAAATTAACTTTTTTGGAACGAAATGGACGTTCATTAGTACTATTGTTAGCCTTGCTAATTTTCTGCAAAATGTTCATAAACCAAATACAGATGTTTTCAAACTACGATATTAAGAAGTTTATGTAGTTTCTCAATATCGTAAATACAGTTGACGACCTTTTTCCAACGTGCTTCGTAATAATTACAAACATTTGCCATACGTGCATATGCTCTATAAAATGGATATTATATCATAATAAAATGAACACCTATGCTATTCGAACAACCAACATTAAAATAAGCCCCCATTACAAAGCGATGACGCAATAAATCTCACTCATCCCGCTAATCTGGACAGGATCAACCCGGTCCTCACATTTATACCCGATATATCCAAACTGAAAAATAATACCTATAGATTTCCCCAGAGGTCGTCCGGTCACGAAAAACAAGGTCGTGAAGTTTCGGTTTTTATCTAAGCCGCAAACGTGGAAGTATAGAGGGAGCGAAATAATGAAATGTGTTACGGCCAAACTGGAATGAATATAAAACCTGGGAAGGTGGAAATAGAATACGGAAAGCACAACGAATTGGCCGGTTTTATCCGAGAATACACTTTCATTTGCAGCAGGTAACAAGTTATGCATTTCGAGGTTTATATACAAATGTATATGCAAAGAGGCTTGTGGCGAAAAACGAAAACCTATTGATATAATTTATTAGACCTTTCATTATTTGGGGGCAGCCATATTTCTTAGTGAACAGTGTAAAAATGTACATCAACTGTTAAAATGTAGCATACTTAATTGCAATAAAACTTGTTAACACCGTGATAGGGCTTATCTAAATCACTTTTTTTGTTGTTGTCTAGTTCAAGTTTCATTCCTATAAACCATTGCTGTATGGTTTGCCAAGAGTTTAGTTTGTGTAACTACCTCCTCACCACAATACTTCTTACGGGTGACTGTGCCAAGTTTCCCCTGTTTACGATAAGAGCTAAGCGCCATAAGATCTAAATTTCATTTAAAAGTGTTGATAGCACGATGCAAAGGCGTTAAAAGAATATTTAAAGGTATAACTACTGTTATGCGTTGCACGTCGTATGAGTGTCATAATAGTGTCACTGAAGTTAAAGATACTAAACATTTTACAGTTCTGCAGTTGATTGAATAGGGCTGTATCCACATCTTCATTGATCTGCTAGACATAAAACATTAAGTATAACATACATAAGAGAAATCTGTCGGTATAAATTAACAAGAGCTATGCAGCATGTACTTACATTAAAATAATCATTACAACAATGACGACTTTGACTAGTCAAAGAAGGTTCACAACTCATTAAATTGCATTATAACTCTTTGACCCTCTCGTGTCTTGGTATAGGGCAAAGAAGCCTAGAAACAATAACCAAAAATAAATAATGGTAAAATAGCTTCCTCAAGGTATTGATGGAATCATTTACGACGAACGCAATGCAAGGACAGAAAAAATACACTACCCGCGGACATGTTTCTACCTACACGGCGTCACCAGCGTGGTTCCGAGAGTATTTGTACTCTACCTTGTACCGCTGTTGCCTCAAATGACGAGCTGGACATTTCTTGCCGCCCTCCAGAGCCAAAAGGCACATGCCTGCTGTTTAGAAAGCAGCGACATAAACCGGGTACTTTTAGTTTTCTTTCCTTGCATTGCGTTTGCTCTAAATGTTTCTGTTTATGTATGTACATCATGATAAGTAGTTGGGAATCTTTTACATGTGCAGTTTTCTAAAGCTGGCATTAACTGTGAGGCAATAGCCATACAAGATAGAATTAAAATGCTCTTGAAATCTCACTGATGACGCCGAGTAGGCAGAAACATGTCCACGGGTAGTGCATTTTTTCTCTCATTGGATTGCATTTGCCGCAGAGGATTCCATCAATACCACGAGGAAGCTATTTTAGCGTCACTGTTTTAAGGAAAAGAATTTTGTATTTTCTAAAGATAAAGGCACGCTAAACCTGTTTCTTTTTTGCCGTCTGGATCAGAGCCCATACGCCTTTGTCAAATGTCTAGTACTTAGATGTAGAGAATCATCTCATGTAATGTTTGTATTACTTCATCGTATATCCTTTTGGACTATCTGAAGCATCTACGTTGTAGCAACTCGGCCATGTAATGTACCGCTAATAGTCATTTCACGAGGCAATCTACTTCTTCCTTAGGTTCAATTTCCCACGCAGCTTTTGATTCAGTATAATTGCGGTCTAAACAGGACACGATTTTAATTCTGTCTGTATGATATCGAGTACTATTGGATGCATTTTGGAGAAATAGTCGCTTCTCTGTATTGCTTGCATTACATTGTCAGAGGCTGATATGATAGCTAATTGTTTTGGTTCAACAGTAAAGATATATTTTAAAGCTTCCAAGACAGCTGTAGCTTTCACAGAAAAAAATTGGTAAGTCCTCTATTCCAGTTTCTCTTTGATTTTACGTTCTTATACCTATTATTACGATATAAGATATACGAGCGGTAGGTCTGTGACGGTCTACATGATGAAGATTCTCATTTGGTTTTAATATCGGAATAACTAAAACTTTTTTGAGTGCACGTACTTGATCACCATTAAGTGACATTTCATTAGAAGTTGAAATAAGAATATTTTTTTTTGTGGAAAGAATAATAACAAACCAGGTTATGTCATCGAAGCTAAGAGATGAGTCTTTTATTTGATCTAAAGATTTATCCAATTCGGTTACTTAGTACGGTTCTAAGACGATATGGTTAAACCTGTTTTTATACCAAAAATAACAATATAAACACATGGTTCCGAACGATAAATGAAGTAGCAGATATAACGTAACAAGAAAGCTGACTAAAAGCGAAGGGGTTTTTAGCTACGTTTGAAGCGAAAGCTTTTTAGTTCTTGCGAGAGAAGTAGTAAGTTAATATCAGCTTATCATGCATAACAGTACTTATTATTTTATGTACTTTGCTATTATCACAATATTGAAGAATTCTGTATTGTTGCTGTTGACAACCTAGATTGTTAATGAGCGCCTGCACAGCTGGTATCCCCTATAAATTCACATTATTGATTTTACCAAAGCATGTAACATTACATATACCTACGTTATTAAGTAACTTATGCGATATTCTAATCATTACCCACGCGAATACATTGTATGCATAAGTATTGATCGCTCAAATGAAATAAGAACAAAAGAAAAACGTTATTCAAGACCATTCCTATGTAGGGATCATGTTACACTGATATCTTTGTATGCACAAAACACGAAACGGAAACGATAGTACGGCAAAGTACCCACAATAATTTCTTCATCATCTACAAATAAGCAATATGTGAATAGAAACCGCCCCAACAATGGACCGCAAATCAAAGAAATGGTTAAAGTAATGAAGTACAGTAGAGACTGGTACTTTAGATTAGCATCACTCATTACACTCCAAAAAAAGATCCTTTGTTAGTCGACTGTTCAACAGTGCCTCGACTGGCTGTGAGTAGCATAGGTAAAAGAGAAAAACTATACGACACAAAGCGTTCACATATGTCACACTGGACTTCAAGATTTTCAGATAAATGTGTAACATTATGTTAGCTGGGAGATAATGAAACGTTCGACGGTGTATTTTTCAACAAACAATAACTTGAGGGACCCCAATTTGGTAAGTGGTCTGAGAAAATATGTTTCTGTATCTCGTTTTAATCTTACTTTAGATAACCATCTAGCCTTATCGATATCCACTCGTTTAATGTTAATTTTATACAAATTGCCGACGCTCGATTGTTCAATTGACAGAAGCGATGTGATAGTAAACCCGTCTGTTTGATATACAGCACTTGCGATTAAATAGAATTACTTTAAAACGAATGGCCATAAATCTTATTAAGTCAATTACGTTATTAATATTTATCGACATATGGTGAATTTTTTAATTTAATATTTAACAAAACCCATTTGTTTGTTTGATGCGATTGAAAACAATAAGAGCAATGAAAATATTTTTTATTATCGCACATAAGCACTGTTGTATATGTATCAATTATTTTAGTTGATTGTTAATAAAGTAAGGCACATTATGATAATTAACTACAGCCAACCGTAATTAAGAACGGTTTAATGGTATTTAAACTCAATTTCTTAGTTGCCAGATTTCTATATCTATTTCGTTTCATTTGCAGATACACTTACCATCAAAACAATAGCAGCACAAGTTAAAAAAATATATTCATCTTACAGGTATAGTTAAGGAATAGGATTTTAAGGAGTTTTGGTAACACATTATATTCACCACTTACAACTGAACATCGGTTACCTGCAGACTCCGACATTAATAAAATTTGGTGGATCTATACAGCGATTGAGTGTAAGAACAGTGGCATTATTTTTCAGATTAATATTTGCGGGTTGTATAGGACTAAAAGATCGCTAAACCACCGCATGCTAAAATCCAAGGGCCGAACAGCAGAACACGATGGATGAAACCAAGAAACCCTTTCAAATTACCGATATCCTGGAGCTGGAAGTCAATGCTGAATCCCACAGAAGAAGCACCAAGATTACCCAATGCTACCGCTCTCAACGATGTGGACACACGTAGTGCGAATGCAGAGAGGCTCATGGTGTGTAAAATGCGGGTCAGACCACTCTGCTTCTGCCTGCACAAAGTCCAGCGTGCTGCGGAGGATACGCCAAGTGTCCTCCAGACAATCAACACCCCGAAAAAGTCAAACTGTAACAACAACCACACCACCGCTGCTTCAGCACCAATTTCCATTCCAAAGTCAGAAACCTACACATGGCCAAATATGCCTCCCCACCAATTCATCTAACACCGCCGAAACGGTCATCAAACCTACAGATAAACCAACCAAGAAATCGCCCATAAAAAATCCTCGTCGTAATCTCACGGCGTCCAGAAGGTTTTCACCCCCTTTCATCAACAATGCCACCCAGGGCGCTAACAAGCAGTCAATGCGCCCCCTAGAAACTTTGAAGCCAAATTTCTTCTCGCCAGATAATGAGGCAGGACTCATCCCCTGGTTTTTTGAATTGGATTAGCAATCTCCAACGCCAGATTAAATGACGACATAATTTCTAATGCTCTAATAGTATCTTTTATGCCGAACTCAACGCCAGTTCACATAGATAGTATTCATTATGTCAATAGCTTCACGGCCTAGGACATGGACATAGGACTGTTTGAAGTTAAAGCATCCCTATAGTTCTAGACATGACCAAATACCAACACTTTTAGTTAGGGGATTATAGACGCACATTAAAACCACCTCTATTAAGTATATTTCACCTTATACTAAAAACACGCACTTTCTCTGGTTGGTGGAAAATTGCGCGAGTATAGATCAGTGTCTATACTATCTACATTTGTTTGCAGTCTATGTATCTTAAGGTGCACGCGTTAGACGAAGCTACCATACCCCCTTCCCTTTGAATTGCAATATTATTCTTATTAAATTGAGACGCTTTGTATTTAGCGATGACTTTGTGCATCGTACCTACTTAATTGGAAACAGTACGTTTTTACAATTGTTATACTTCGTTTACTTATGTGGCAACGTCTGGAGTATCCTAAGATTCAAATCTGGGGCCCTTCATCTTCAACAATTTCAGTGATAACATCGTCGAAGTGATTACATCCCAGAAGCTCCTCTTTGCGGATGATCTTAAGATCTTCACAAGTATATCTTCCTCTAATGACTATATTTTGCTACAAAACAACCTTAACAATCCTCTCACCTGGTGTAAAATAAACAACCTCAGACTAAACACAAATAAATGCGAGGTTATATCTCCTGAACAATGATTGGTTATTGCGATGTGAGGATATTAATGATTTGGGAATTCTTTTTGATGCGAAACTTAGGTTTATACAAAACGTGGATGCTATGAGGAAATCAGCTATGTGCTCGCTAGGCTTCATCATACGTAACTGCAAGACTTTCAATAATGCAGATACTTTAAAAAGTCTTTACTTTGCTTTGGTCTGCTCTTACCACGAATATGCCATCTTACCATCTTTAGTGTGGTATTCTTTTTACCTTAACCAGAGGAGAAGGATTGAAGTGGTTTAAAGAAAGTTCGCTAAATCCTAGTGGTTTAGACAATCACATTATATTTATCCATCTAGAAATTTTGATCATTCGCTATTATTCTCCGGATTTAATTTAACATTTCAACAATTCAGAAGAATAAATTTCAGTATTGTGTACTTATACGAGATCTTTCGTGGTAACATCAACTGTCCTGCTTTACTTCAGTTTCTTGACTTCTCAGTTCCACAATTCAACTCTCGTCAATTTGGTAAGTTTTACTTGCCTTTCGCTAAAACTAACATTTTACTAATGACTTCCAATAACAAAATTTGTGCACAAATAGATATTAACCTATGTTCACTTGGTGAACTGAAACAGAGCAGTACCTTACATGTACGTAAAACATAATTTGGAGAAGGCTAAGATTTTATGTTACTAGCGTTTGTTAAGCTTGATGGAAATAACAGCATTCTTTCTTTGCATTTTGAATATGTTTTTTTTCTCTTTACAGTTGTAATTCCTTCATTTGAAGACTCCTGCAGGCGGCTCGGGATTTCAGTAGTATGAGACCCTTACCTAACAGTGGCACGAAAGGAGCTTCCAACTAGAGATCGTAACATAGTACAGTCATGGTCGTGGTACCATGTCACCATTTGCTCGTTGAGGAATAAATAACTACGCTTTACCACTTACCCAATGGTAACAAACACATGGAACGCTTTATGCACACAATTTGCACAATTAATGGTGACAACCTTGGTAAGTGCCGTTGGGCCATACACCATATGTCAAAGAAGTCATAATTACGTTAACATACATAGACTAAATAATATTTAAAATTAGAGCTTACTTCCAATGTTAGTATATTCCATTGGCCAATATCCCATTCTTCATGTTAAATTTCCGGTTGAAAGTGCACCTAAAATTTGATGTATCCCATCCCAAACATCTTACTTACTGGAATGACTCCAAAAGAGGAGATATGTAGGTGCTATATTTAACAAACGTGTAGGTCACTCAGTGGAAAACCGCAACTAATTCACCTACCTATGAATTTGCAGTATTTAATTCAAAATAGACAGGTTCTTTGTTGTATGGAAGCAAGGTGCAGTGAGCCATTCCATTGTTTGCATCTGAAAACGTTATTGCACCTTAGGATGAACTGAAATTATAACAAATACTAGGAAATAAATTATTCGAGTGATATTTAACAATTTGTAAGCATAGTTTGTGTATATTCTCGACTATATTTGATCGTATTTGGTAGGAAGGTAACACATTTTATATCCGTTTCGTACACTTTTAATTTGTAAAAGGAACCTTGTTGTAAAGTAAATACAACTGGAAACTTCCTTGCTACACCCAGTATACTTTAAATATTCTACATTGTCAGTAGAAGCCAGGTTTGCAGCCCTTGTTAGGATCAATATTACGGCTTTTACTAATTCAATTTATTTACACTAATTGTAAGTGCAGTAAATAAATAAATATTTATGGGATGTAAATCTCTTAAAACTCAAATTTCAATTAAGCTGCGAATTACGCCATACTGCAGACCATCTTAACAATCAAACAAATCCATATTTTATTGACATGCCACGACTATTCCAAATATTCTACTTATTTCAAACGACAGCATTATATAAAATCTGTTGTTTGGAGCGTGCAGTTAATAAATTTTAACTTATCTCCGGTGATTATCAACGCATATTTCACTCCCTGAGCTTAATCTCAGCCGTAGCTCAAGGAATGCAAGTGGCACGTGCAGCACTTTGATCATAAGTGAAATATGGAATTCATGCATATGATTAAACGCACGCTTCTATTAATAAAGACCATTAACTTGTAGATTAATATCTTGTTTTCTAAAATTGTAACGGCAACATTTAAAATGTGTCCTGCGCACCTGCAGCTTAACATATTACTTTGTACAGAAAGGATGAAATGAATCGTAATATTTAAGGTAATTTAAAAATAGAAGGCAAATGTGCACTCAGGAGCTCTAAACGCAGGGATTAAATACTTTGCTTTTATGGTCTTCGTAATAAAATGAAAAAATAATTAACTATTGTGGGGTGTTGGAAGGGGTGAATCTAAAGCTAAAATATGGGAATACTGTTGTAATTACCTTTCAAAACTTATATTCGAAACAATAATTGTTACAATCAAAATCACTGTTACAAAGAATTTTTGTATTATCACAAGCAACCTTTTGTAGGAAATTCTTGAAAATTTGCTGAAATTTCACATTTTTGCGATATAAACAAAAGGAAATAGGTACGACAAAACCCAATACTTTTTCTAATGGAAGATGCTACTGCGAGTACTTGAGTACTAACGGAATATCAACTTTAAACGTTTTCATTATGCATGAATAGGTACAACGACGATGATGTTTAAAGAAACAAATAAAATAAATGTATTAATATAGAATACGTGTTAAGTAAAATTCATACAAAAGTTTATGTAAGTCACAATGTAATCTTTTCTGCAACATAAGCATACATTTGTTCTACCTCAGTTTTGCCTTACCTATTGTTTTTTTCGGTTACGAAAAGGAGGCATATCTCGGTGCACCACAACCAACTTGGTTCATTTCGGTGGTTACGTTATTTCTTAAAGCCCGTAGTGTGTGGGATCCTCAATAAACGCTGTGGACTCCCGCACAAAAAGCAGCAATTAAATCCTTTTCTCGCTACCTAATTACCTGAAGCTTGCCTGCAAATTCCTTACTTTCCCGTCTTTCCCGTAGAACCATACCTTGTTATTGCTTTTCTTCCTAACTAACACAATTGAGTAAGTAAATATTTCTAATTATTCAAATGCTTCTTATCGCTTTTTATTAGATAATTTACCTAAAAGTTGTTCTGCTTGCAAGTTTGTTATTTACAATATATGTACTAGTAGCAAATAATATGTTTTCATTCAGAGACCCGATTCGGCTTTACGTTTATAATAAGATATTCAAATAAAGGGGCTACCACACATATTTGCCCTAGGTTAATAGGTGGTGGAAATTGATATTAATTGGAGAATGGCGATACCAAAGATGGTTCTTGAGAATAATATTGAAAAACACGTGGTTACGCCACGTACGTATGTACATGACAGAAACACTAGAACACCAGAAACGATATTTGTAGCAATATGCATAAATATGCTATAATACACTTGCGCATTTAGATTGTGGTGGCAAAATTAATAAGTATGCATATGGGGATAGTCAGAAGAGGTTCAAGCCTCAACATGAAAATAGCGTTACTTTTCAAAAATATTTTGGTAATATATCCTTGCGCATGTATTAAAAGAGACTTTTGCAAATCTCAGCCATGTTGGACCCTTACTTTTAGTTTGTGAAATGAACATTAATGTTACGAAGTAAATACAATTGGGAAAATGCAGCTGTTCTCAGTTGTTGTTTAATAGTCGAATTGTCTTAGTTGATATGAGCGTTTCTGCTAAAATGACAAAAATGGAGAATACCCAGACGTCGTATTCTTGCATTTGAACGGCAGTACATCCAGAAAAAAAAAAGCCGAGATGAACGCTATTTACGGGGACCCATCATTCGCCACAGTGATATTTTGAGCAGTTGAATTTAAAAGTGGTCTTACCAGCTTGGTTGATGTCATCATCACTTTTGGACAGCCAAAAACAGAAACTATTACCAGTAACATCGGGAAGGTTCATTAAGTAGTCGCAGAGAATCGCCGGATTGGAGAGGCAGTGAAGCCTGTGGGTATCTCGAAGGAACTTGTTTGGCATATATTAACTGAAGATGTGGGCATGAAAAAGCTAACATAGTGACCTTTTATGTTTATTGGGTTCAATGTTTCGCTCGGAAGCCATTGCAACTCTTCTACATCTCTCCAAGTTTCACCAAAGTTTGAATTTTATTTTTGTCCTTTTTGAGAATAATGAACGTGGAAATTTCCTTTCTGATTTTTAAACATTTTTATGTTTATTTATATATTATATAATCTCGTTCATTATTGAGTATATGTTTGAATAAGCTTCATTTTCGATGGAATGGGACAATTCAGGACTCCATGCGCATGCAGTGGTTCCATATAAGTATCGCGGCGCATTTCAGCACCGATACAAAAAGATCTACGAAGCTGCGATTTCTAAAATATAATTGGACTTATCCGATACTTATTAAATACCGCATGCAGCAAGGTAAAGGTAATTTCTTAGACAAAAAAAAACTCAACGATGTTTATGGAACAAGGTGGATAAAGAAGTATAAGATTTATTTCGTCTAAGTATTTTTGCAACGGAATTCTTATTATCGAAGCGCAGAATAAATATGAATGAATAATAGATCTACCATTCACGAAATTCATTGTATACGACACATAGCATCCGGCTATAAATTTTGTTTCTTTTGTCTGTCCTTGTAGTAATATCAAAACGATCCATTCATTCAATGTTTTATTTATATACGGTTACAATATAAAAATACAATTGCATTGGATCGGTTTCTTCTTTGACATACGCGCCGGATGGCACATATTACCCTTGTCTTGACAAATAACAAGAAACTTCTCGACATTTTCTTTGGGACATTATACCTTTCGAATCGAGATCGAAAAACTACTCTTTCTGCGTTGATAAGGTCGAAATCAAAACGCATTAATGTGTGTCTGCATGCTTCGTCGGATTTATGAAACCATTTAGCGAAGCCGCGCACGAGGACATTCGTGTACTCGTTTAACTTTGTCTCCTTTTTTGTTTTTTCTACCCGTGCACTTTTATTTGATGTACGATTTCCTGTGCGCGTAATCTCTCTCTCTGTGTGGGCATGACAGGTATGCAGATTTGTTGCATATAGCGGGGAAAAATAAACTGAATTTCAGTTTTGATAAAAGTCGAAACGAAGTAGATATACACGTGCGCGTTCGTTTCATTTATAAAGCTATAAATCCTTCTCTTCGTATCCCTTCTGAGAAACAAGGCACGCTAGGATTAGGATTTGCATGAGCATCAAGGTGCGTGCATCGTCGTATTCATCCGGGACCCCACAGTATTTATAGCGATCTCCTCGCCTTCTGCCTTAATATATCCAATACTATGCCTTAGTACCACCACAGTAGTCAAATATATGTATATAAGGTGGTAGAGCTTCGTCTTTGAGAAAGAATTTATAGAGATCTCTAATATCCCTGTATACGTATGTGCACGATACGAAGTGCTTGGGCTTTTTAGAGTAAAGAAGGGAAAGGCCTTCCTTAAAGGAGATATCGGTGAGTGGGGTGCACAAAAGTTATAAAAGACAATTTACTAAGTCATGGTTTTTGTTACTCTTAGAAAAAACAAGAACATGAAAATATATTAGGATGCACGTCGAAACAATCATTACTAATTATTTTCAGTTTTCGATTAAAGTGCAGTCAATCAAAGTGAATGGTAAATTCTGTGAAACAAAGAAAATAACTGATTTTATGAATTAATATTATTGACATTTCGATGGACGATGTTATCAGTAAAGCTTTATTCTTGCACATTGTCCATCCAATGGCTTTTGTAAACGCAAGTTCAATGATATTTTAGGAAAGTTTGAGGAATGGAACATTCGAGTGTTAATCAATCTTATACAGGACGTTTGAGGATTCTACCCCAAACATGTTCAACTAGAAAATATGGCCTTTTAAATAGTCCCAATTTTTGATAATATCTATATATTTTAATAACATACGCTATATTTTATTCTTCTAAAGAATTTGGGTTTCCGGTTTGAAACCGCGTCGTAATTGCATGAGAATGCCGACGTTTCGCTCTCAGTTGTATGGAGGTTCTTCTGGGCTGCTGCATGTTGCGTCGCTGCTGTACGAAGGGCGTGCAAGACGAGTTCTGATTGGCGGATTTGGAAAAGAGGGATTTCCACTGAGAATGCAGCGGGTAACCGTCGTGTGTGTTCAGATTATATCGACGAGATGGAGGCTGGCCCTCCCATCGTTGTTTCGTCAAAGGAGGTCCTGCAGGTGATCAAGCGGATGCCACATGGTAAAGCCCCGGGGGAGGATGGAATTCCAGTCGGAGCGTTGAAGAACCTGTCGCTCAAGTTGCTAGTCAACTTGACGCAGATCTTTAACGCCATGCTTCGACTGACGAGCTATCCGACCAGGTGGAAAGCAGCCAGGGTCATCCCAGCTTTGAAACCGAAGAAGAGCCCGTTCCTGACAGTTATCGACCGATTTCGTTGCTCAACTCGCACCTGGAAGATAGCCAGGTCTGCGATTGCAATCACTTCGGATTCAAGACAGAGCACTCCACTTCCCTTCAGTTGTACCGGATAGCGGACCACGTCACCACCGCCTTCAACAGGAGTCAGAGGACCGTCATGGTTTCCCTGGACCTGGAGAAGGCGTTCGACAAAATCCGCCATGAAGGTCTTCTAATGAAGACGAAGGAGGTTAACTTTGCGCCTAGGATCCCAAAGACCATCAGATCCTAACTCAAGGACAGGAGATTTCACGCCATCGTGAACGGGGTGGAATCTTCAGAGAGGGCAATGGTATCTGGTGTTCCCCAAGGATCGACATTAGGACCGGTGCTGTTCACTATGTACATCAGGAACATTCCAAGTGATTGGATTTCCATTGACGACTCTCGTGAGCCAAACGCGATCTATGCGGATGATACCGCGATCCTAGCTACATCCCGGAGCGCCGAGTTGACGGTAAAACGCAAGTGCAGTTGATCAAGATCTCGGAGTTCTTCGATAAGCATGGATCAACCATCAACCCCAGGAAGACGCAAACTATTGCATTTTCTTGGAAACAGCACGGGCAGCTACCAAAGATCAAAGTCGCTTCGACGGAGATTGAGTGGAGCTGCAGTATCGAGTATCTCGGTGTCATTCTGGACAGCAGGCTAACCTTCGTTTAGCACTACCAACTGCCACTGCCATTTTGTAAATAAATGTTTCTAACTGTGTTTACCTTAAATAATTAATAACTTGCTAAGTGGGCTTGTGGAAGTTAACTGGTATATCAGTTATAATTCTGAAAATACGTAAAATATTGTATTACATTCTTGTATAGGTCGTTAACGTATATTCGAAACAACCCACCTGCTAAAAAAAATGGTCTTAACGTTTCACAACTTAAGAAAAAGGCATACTAACTTTAACACCACATAAGGCACATGGTATAATCTCCAAAATGGAATTGTTTGAATATGGAGCTCTAACAAACTTTTGTGGCTTAGTTTCTTCTTCGTCTAACAATTGTATCAATGCTACAATTTTAGTAGTAACGTTTAATATTCTTTCGGCAATTTAATCAAATTGGACGAAAATAAAGTGTTAAAAACGATTAATAAATTAAACAAAACTAGCTTTTTAATAGGCTCTCAATTCAAGCGCGTTCTTTCAAATGACATGAGACAAAGAAGATTGAATCTTGAATTAACTTTAATTCAATATTCATATTTAAAGTTGCTTTTAACGAAAATAAGTGTTTAAATACGTCTACCTTCTACGGTAGCTAAAGTTTCTGATTGTCTCATTGGCCCTCTGTTCATCTGCTCCGGGAGCATTTGTTAATTTTCATTCAATAATAGATGTCGAAATGATTTCTGTTTAAATATATCTATTGTCCTTAAAATAAATCACATACCTTCATTTAAATGATGATATGCAATTTGTGTTAAATAAAACAACGATTCTGCCACATATTTATTTATTATATTGCAGTGAGAAGTTCTTATGCCCAGTCTTTTATTTTGTCGAATCCGATTTTATCTATCCGAATTTCAATTTTACCAAAGTCTCCAGTTATTTACCATAATTTTCTTATTTAATAATATTTTTTGTAAAAAAAAACAGAAAAATTATGTTTATGTGTAATTATTTAGTAACCAAAATTCACAAAGTCATTTGTAACATTGCATACGATCATTAAAAGGCTAACCATAAAAATATCGAAGTCGCTGGCATTCCTGTAACAAGTAAACAAGAAGGCATAAGGTAAATAGAAATTTTTGACATAAGACAAACTTCGGAAAAAAAATTATTTGGAAAATAAGATTAAAAACATTCAAAGAAGTTTAAAATCATCTAAGAAAAAGGAGAAGAGCAGTTGAGTCCAAGAGAATAGATAAAGGAGTCGAAGGAGACCTGATATCAGAGGATTAGTCAGAAAGGACCTTCAAAGAAAGGGAAGACGATTCTAACGAGGAATTTTAAAGAGGCACACGGTGTACAGCTGTAAATAGTTTTTCAAAATTGATTGTAAGTAGATTATTGAGAATAAGTCTCTTAATTTTATATTTCACTTGAAACGTTATAAATATGCAAGTGTGAACATATGTGAAATGCGAATCACGTGTACACCGTCCGACTAACAATCAGTCAGCAAACATTTTTTCCCAAGCGTCGCGATGCATACGTGATTCACACTTAACGAATCTATTTAGATGAGTGATATAAATTGAAAACCATAAAATATGATTATTTTACATTATTTTGGATGTCTTCGAAGCGAAAGCTGTTTAAGTTCAATATTATCCTCCAAAGTTCAGCAATGTAACAGTTCACTTAATGGTGAAGATATAAACTCATAAATGCGTATAATTGAAGATATCCTTATATAACACTTAAATATTGTTTCTCAACTACAGAGTAATATGTCGAATGTTGTATTACCACTTATTGTGTAAGATAATTTGTATCCATGCATATCGCATTCATATGAAGTCAACAACTCTACGTCCCAGACGGTCACATATGCTGTAAGCCGTATTTAAGTTAGAGCAGTAGCGCGACACGATAATGATGGATTAGTGTCGGCAATGATAATGAATGCCGCAATGTCACCGAGTAAATTCTGTGAAACGATACGAGAAAGGAAGAGGTTGAAATCTTATGTTCTTGTAGGAAACAATGCGATGACAGCTGCTGTGCGTTGATATGTTCGGTTGTTTACAGTGGTACATCTGTTTTGTAGATACACAAATAAACCTTCAATGAATGTAGAAAATTCCTCTGAAAAAAGAACATATTCTTAGAAGGTATCAAATCAAATAGAGTAAAATTGGATTATTTACTGTTTTACAGAAAACGTCTTTCTCAGCGCACGAAAGCGTTTACAAAGGGTATTACTTTTTGGCATCATATTATACCACACCAAATGGTAATTTATAATTGTATAATACACTGGTGTACATGAAAATTGAGGTTTCAAACGCAGTTATTCTTACAATGTAACCAAAGTAATGTTGGGCACTATCGATATTTTTTGCTATCGGGTACTAACGGACCAACTATCGATAGTATCGATAATATTATGAATAGTAAATACTATCGATACTACTGTGGATACTATCAGTAGTTTTCGATAGTTAAAAAGAAAACGTCGGATTTTCATTATTTTATTGTTTTAGCAATTGCTTCGACTTATTCGGTAGCCGCACTATTTATTTATTACGCGCATCACATATGTTGTATGTGTGTACATCTGTATATTACCGATAGGCAGGTATTATATACATATGTATAACGTTTCTGTGCAATAATCTGCACATTACGGCACAATTTTTTCATTTTTTTTTAATATCAAGTTTTTACTGATGAATATATGTTGTAATGTTATTAAAAACGACGAGGTTTGCTGTCATCAGCGCTGTAGTCACTTCTTCTTTGCTAAGTTCACACTGTACACCTATCGGGTATGAGGGTCCACCTGTTGGTAGGAAGCCCGATCCCTAGGGAAAGAATCCTGTTTTGAGCCGAATATGTTAAGGGGCGTAAAAATAATAAAGTTAATATAAGTCCAGCCAACGACAAGCGTGGGGACGACGTATATTAACTACTTATATATATCATTTTCTTATTCGGAAGTTAACATTAGAAATTTCTACAGTTCTAGGGCATACGTTAGTGGTACAAAGGTTATAAACGTCAATAAATGTCTTTCGGTTCGTATCATCTAAATTCTCAGTACAATTTAACGTTGTAGTGTTGCGTGTGTTCAAATATGTCTTCTTAGAACACAGAATCCCAGCAGCAGTTGCGTCCTTGTATCACACTACAGCAAAATCGTTCGTTTCGGAATCCAATTCAATAATTGTCAAGAATTATCATAGGTATCTATGAAAACAAAACCGTTGGCAAGGAAACTAACAATAATTAATTATTCTTTGTAACTTTATGTCGATATATCATTCAGACATAATATATTGAGAAGTTGCTCCAATTTTTTTCCTAGTTTCGATCCACTATTTAAAAGTTATTCAAAAGTGCATTTGAAGAATATTGTGTTTATGTAGAAGAAGGCTACAACATTTAAGGTTAGTGGTCAATTCATTTCTCGTTTTCCGTTTTGAAACTATCCTCAAACAAAACTTTCATTTGCTGAAAGAGTGTCTAAGGACATTCCCGGATTCACGACCCCCCAATTTTAGTAAATTTCTGACGTTTGTAAATACTTCGAAATTTCTTTAAATTAATCTATCAAAAACATTACAATGTATTTCGATCAAAAAGGAACATTTTTCACATTATACAACGCAGTACTTAAAATAAAATATATTTTATGGAAAAAGAAAACAAGTAGCGGAAGTTATAAGTAAAGAATTGTGTCCAATTTGGTAATCAGCATAACATCACATAATTGTTTCATTACAAAAGTAATGAACCAAAGAGAAGAATGTACTAATTCTTATCTTTACATCCTACATAATCTTATCGCAAGCACTATCGATAGTATTGTATAGCACAAGACTATCGGTATTTGCTATCGATAGTCAAAACTGTCGATAATATTCGACAGCTACCATCGATAGTGACCGTCACTAAACCAAAGCACTGAATGGCTACGTACACAGACAACCTATGATAGAACGCAATATTCCTAATAAAGTAATGAAGCCACTAAACTATGCCAATTCATATCTCGGTAACGTAAGCATTTTAAAAATATAGTGCTATAGTGGGGACCGGGATACCGTATTAGATTAAATAGGGGAATGGTCGACAAAATAAGGGTTGTATTACAACTTGTGAAGAAATATGTAGATGTTATAATTGGCAGCATTATGTAATGAATTGTGTAATGAATACAACTCAAGAAAACTTTATATACGTACATAGAACCAAAGATAACTGTGGAATATGTTTTATTAATGTTCCCGTTTTAAATACACATTTCTTGTTTTTTGGCATGGAGTCGAGCTAACACTAATGTTAGTATCTTTAAGATAATTATAAGTAACAACTAACAGAAATTGTTTATTTGATTGTTACAGTCGAGAAAGATGCTCACACTGAATGAAATTAGGGCTATTGTTTCCATTTATTGTCAAACTAACTGTTTTATATACATTTCTTATAGTGGGTAATTTTATGTGATGCATGGGTTTTCTTACTACCTTAAAATTTAATATTCCGGCGCTTGTATTAATTTCATTTCCTAGTCAATGGAGCATATTGAATTTGCAAGCAGTCAAGTGCGGTAGTAAATGTCCACACTGTACGGTTAATCGTCAAACGATGGATCGTCAACTTATCTGTCATATTGCATGCTCTAATACGGTATTTTTATAGGGAAGAAATTCTGGTTGTTTGAAAAGGTCGGGTGATGGTTTCTTAACAAAAGCGGTCTCACTTGGAATTATTTTTTATATATTCATTTCAATTTCTCAAGGGTTGTAACAAAGGAAAACAATATTTACGTTTATAATTTTACTTACAGACTCCTTCTGTACTCTGAATAGTGAGATAGTGTGCACTACCAGAAAGATAAAATACATTATGGAAAGTAAAAATAAAAAAGAATAATTAACCGGAGTCCTCCGTGTTACTTTCATTAGCCATGGGGCATAGGCCAGCAAACGTATATGTGTGCAAGTGAGTACTACTGCATTGTTCTATATAATCCAAACTATCGTAATGAGAACAGCTATATAAACAAAATTCACGCATGCGCCATATACAAGATGACGTAAATTAAGTGCATACTATTGGTAACTTCTTTATTTTTGAAGCCACGTCAACGGTCAAATTAGCAAAGTAGTAGCAGTTTTTCTGACAATTACAACGATAAAATCAATTAAATATCACGTTTTTGAGTTTATAGACAAAATAACAATGTTTTAGATAGAATACTCTGTGTATTATTTTCTAGCAAAGCTACTGAAATTTAGAATATAATTGGTTATGAGAAACTTTTCGCTAGGATCCAGAATATCGGAGTTACAAGGATCTAAATTAGTGCGTAACTAAGTTAGGTTGTCACGGAAATGATAATAATTTGTAATGGAGTTGTGAAACATAACAAACTGCTTTTTTAGAAAACACCATTTAATTATAAACCAACATTAAAATAAAAATGCATTTGTTTTAAAACTGGCAATTCTACTTCGGATGTTCGAAGATCCCTCCTCGTTCCTCAATTCGTTTTAGAACATTTTCTCTCATACTTATGAATTATACTTTTGAAAACCCTAAAATTATCGTGTTGTCTCGAATAAATACGATCTTTAAGATAAGTCTATAAGAAAAAAATCGAGTGGTGTCAAATCAGGTGTTTTCAGAGGCCATAAAATCGGTCCATTAGTTCCAATCCACATATCGTAAAGAAGATTGCTCAGAAGACAATTAGTCTCTCGATAATTATGGCAGGTCCTCCATCCTGTTGATTTGATCTAAGAAATTGCCCAAAATATTTCGCATAAAATCGACGTATATCTCGCCGGTAAGGGAATCTTCATAGATAAAAGGTTTAATAAGTCGGGGTGAACTAATGCTGCATCAACCATTGAAACTAAGGAGCTGTAGGCTTTGCTTCCAAAACGTTATTTCTCGACCAGTAATTATGACTTCTTCTGTTAAACATTTCACAATTAGAAAAGTTTGCCTCGTCGCTCCATAGAATAATTCGGCAATTATTAGCATTCTGTTGGCAATAGTCGATCTACCAATAGCAGAAAACCTTTCTTCTTTCAGGATCTCCTTGTAATAATGTTAGAGCAAGTCTGCTCTTATAGAGAATGACTTTATATAGTTTTTGTATTCTTTGAAGTGTACCATAACATAAATTAGAGTATCCAACGTCTTTTATTGAGTTTTCGCGGCAAGTTTCAAAATAACCAACAGCTGCTATTTCTACTGCCTCACTAGTTATCTAGTTCTTCTTCACCCGTTTCTCAGCAAAAGCATTTTCACTATTTCTAAACGTCCGGTAAAGTTTCAAGAAATATCGACGATCCGGTTGAGTACGAAGTAATATTCTATTGGTCTTACACAACGTTTGCGATGAGCCAAGTAAGCTTCCAATATATCACATTTAGGACTGTCAGGATACATCTTCTTAACGCGCAAAATCACGCAGTTTGAGTGGTATTTGCAATAGACTAAACAAAATTAAGATGTCACAATGATAAATTTCCATAAAACATGTAAATGTCAGTTTTTCAGGAGAAAAAAACCTATAATTAATAATTTTCACATTTTCTCAACATTTTGATTGCTATATTCAAATTTATGACATTCGCATTAATATGCAGCAAATGTGAAAATTTGGTTACCTCATTGCGTTTCGTAACACTTTCATTGTTATTTAAAAGCCAAAATTGTATATTTCATATGAAACATGACTCATTATATGATATAAGCTAATTAGTATTTGACCAAGAATAGTACAGTTAGTGTTAAAAGTAGAAATTTTATAGTAAATGGAAGACTTAAAATGTGAACTAAACTAGAAGAAAGCGACCTTGTCCATCTAAAAATGTAATAATTAACGCTAGTTTCCCCTAAAAATGTTAAAAACCTATTCGTATTCTTTGTAAGTTTCAAAGCTATTACTGTAAGGTAGCTCCAAAATAACCAATAACTGCTGCTTCTACTACGTCGCTAATTATCTTGATCTTCACCCGCTTCTTAGCAAAAACGTTTTTATTATTTCTAAACATTCGGTAAAGTTTCAAAAAATATTGACGATCTGATTGTACTCGAAGTGGGTATAACTTCTCGTAATATTCTTTTGTTCTTAAAGAACAGCAAATAAGCTTCCAATATATTAAATGTGATACGTGATAAATGTATCACTTTGAGAAAACATCTTATCGCGCAAAGATTTCGCAGTTTGAGTGATATTTGTAACAGACTATGACGACTAAACGTTTGACACAAATTATTATTATTTGTTTCCACAGTTACCTAAATTAGTTTCGCATTAGTTTAAGTTCCTATAATTCTTACTTACTTACTTTTGATCCCAGCGGAAAGTTCAGCGTAACTGATTTTATTCTAGAGTTGTAAGAGACTAATTCAAGTTTGATCATTCAAATGAGCACAAGTAACGCCTTACTGGATAGCGGGCGAGAAAATTTCAAATTTTGAAGTTAGTGTTTTTATTCCATTAATTTGATTTTTAAAGGCGGGGTCTCTTGCAATTTACCCTGAAACTTCCTAAAGAGTATCTAAGTGACGTTCTCGGAGTTATCGACCATGGAAGTTATCTTTTATTATTAAAGACAATTTCTTAAAACTTATAACTAGAGATGATCTAGACAGATGAAATTATTTTTTTTACAGTAACTAAACAGACTCGTGTTTATTCGTCTCATAGAAAGAGTTCGTGTTACCTATTGGTTTCCCCGAGAGTCGACAAAACACGAGTCTGTCTACTCGCTGCAAAAAAATAATTTCACCTGCATTTGTCATCTCCACTTATAACATTACAGTACATTCTTTCACTCAGAACTAAATAAACAATTACCGTTGTTAAAGTCAAATATTTGGATAATTTCCGAAACTTAATTCTCAAACCGAAAAAGTGCATTAAACAGTAACAGCGGCACCAGTAGCAGAAATATTTAATAACAATAGTATACCTGTTGTGGTAGCAGCTCTATACAATATTAATGTATACAAAATAAAACAATATAGAATGTCTAGAGAAGCACAATATATCCATCCTACGCATTTCCCTCCCAACCAGTAGTTTAAAATCTGACAAACTCGAAGTTGGCTCTATTTCAGCTTTCAAAACGTTGCCCAGAAGGCGAACCAAATGTGTAAAGGACTTTATAAATTGTTCAATGTTAAACGTAGGTGATAATATTCTTCTAACTCAGATTCAGAGAGTACATCGACCCTAAATCAAATTTTATTGAACAGGTATGGAGGACCATTATGCAGCAGAACCTTTGTGGCACGTCCGTTGTAATTTCGCGAGAGAAAGGTATTCCATTCCGGTAGCTCAGTCAGCAAGATAAGCTTAACATATGTCTTGCGTTTACTCCACGTAATGCAAAAGTAAAAGGAAAATTTCAATTGATCAATTGTATCAATTGCTGTAGAAGGTGTAATCATGATGAAAACACAAAGCTTATTTATTTGTGTATTATTCCTTTATTTTAACGTAACTCGACGTTATCCTGTCACTGTTTATCACATATATGTAAGCATTACATAATAATTAATTACAATGTCTGAATATTTCATAATTTTCATATTTGTCCCATCTTTCTACAAGCGAAATATTATTTATGTACTTTTTGCTGTTTATTCTCTTTGTCTAGTTAAAAGCAAAGTTTCGTCAATCCTAATCTATCATAAAAGGAAAAGTTTTCGCCTTTGATGTGGTGAGCAACAAAATTGTCCCTACTATGTACTCCCCCTGAATATAGTTAGGTTCTCTATCGTGGTCGGCAGATCATATTAACTAAGCCCCCCCCTTTCTTAGTCCTGGAGCTTTTGCCTTTAACGCATATAATTATTAAAAAGACTTTGTAACAGTAGTTTCTATAATACATTTGAAAAACCAAAATCTAATAGTATATGAGGTAGATTTTAATTCACTACATTTTTACTGTTTTTAAAGTTGATCATAAAAGCTTTATTAGGAAAGAGATGCGGAAGACTTTTTTCCTGCATGGCTTTCGTTTTTATACTAAAGAAAATTTATTTCTTAAACATTTATTTCTTACTCCACTGCACATTATATCAAACTTAAAACGTATGCAGTAGCGACAACTAGTCGTTCTGTATGTATTCAGTGTGTTGAAGAAGTAGAACAAAATGTTCAATATTTAGTTACTAAATGAAACGCTGAAATACGACAACATTATTTTTCCAAAAGGCATTGGTTGAGTCAAATATTTTTGTCATTTTCTGTTTTATTAATATGCTTTCACCGTTTACTTGAATCTTCCGCTATTTTCTAAGTACAACACTCCACAATCTAGATCATGTTTTTACCGCTTAGAAGATAAAGGGCGTAAAATTCTGGGCGATTTGACACGTTAAAAATCCCGACTAGCACACTTCTAAATTTAGCAAAATTCTGGTAGAGTTTGCTAATGATCACAGCAGTCGAAGTGCGAGATTTGTTCCGTAAAACGACTTTTTACCCAACAACACAACAGCAGCATAAAGCAAACGGTTTCTATGTTTAATTGAAATCATTTTAAGACCTGAAATAGAAATAATACTTATCGGAATTATTCAAAATGTCTGCCTTGAAAGCTTATCATTGACCAGAATATACGTAAGCATTTTGGATTGAACATTCAGTTGGAGTTCTCCGTCGCTGGGGAAAGTATTGTTAAGAAGTATTCGAAGTCGAACACGAAACTCAGGAATGTCATGCTGCCGGGACCAAATTTATGGGCGAGAATCGTCAGCGTTGTCGTTATGTGGAAAGAGATTTACCAAGTGTGACACAAGATCATTCAGGTAGCTAGGGGTAATCAAATTTGCTTCAATGAAGTAAGGGCCTACAAGCTAACAAACTACGGACTAATGAATGGCCAAACTCCTACAATTAAGACGCATGGTGCAAAACTGATCAGAAACTATTAAGGAACTCAAACCGGGGCTGATAACTAGCAGGCCCAGTGACGCCATAAGTCCCAACTACAGCTTCGACAAGTGCTATAAAACGGTAATGCCAGATAGAGAAGAATGGAAGAGAGGCCTGCCTATGAAAGTCTAATTCATCTGGTACACTAACGGCTCAAACACAGAGAATGGAGTCGGAGTCTGGATTTGTAGGAGCAGGCCTATAACATAAATCACTAAGCTTAACTCAAAGCGCTACAATATTTCAAGCCGTAATAGTAGCAGTGCTAGGGCGTATTGAAGAATTTGACCGGCAATCAGATAACTATCGATCTATCGGCTTATATTCAGACAGTCAAGCAATAATAAAAGCGCTAGGCTCCACGCAGTCGAATTCGAAACCAACATGGGACTGCATGACTGCGCTCAATAGGCTGGGAAGCCGAACTAAGGTGACCCTGGCCTGAGTACTAGGACAGGAAGGCCATGAAGGGAACGTTAAAGCAGACGAATTAGCCTCAACTACTGAACTCGTCAACTGCTAAAAAACGCCCAATGCACTCGGTGGGAATAGAATATACAGTACTAAAACCAACCACCAAACAATGGTAAGATAAGGAATCTCAAGGCTGGTGGAAGATCATTCCAGGTCAGAGACAGGCAAAGTAATTTTTGATTGGACACAGGCCTACATTTAGAACAGTAGTGGACCTGCTAACAGGACATTGTATGCTCAAGAAGCACATGAGTAATCTGGGGCTGATAGAGGAAATAGCATGTAGATTCTGCCAGGTGGAAGAAGAGACTGTTGTCCAGCCCATGTGATGTGCGAATATATAGCACTGGCAGGAGCACGACTCTCAGAAGTGGGCTCGGAATACTCAAAAGCCGAAAGCTATGTAGAGGGATCACTTACAAGCCTGCTAGATCTAGAAAAGGAACCAAAGATAATGTAATCAGTCTAATGAAAGAGGAACCAAAACAGATCTGAAATGGTTGCAGTGGGGATAGGTCAATAACTATCTCGGTTAGTAATCTAATCTAATCTAAGGGTCTGCAAGACGAACTCCTACGATTGCGTTGACATTAATTGCTTAATTCTTGGATCCAGAGGATTCTCTCGGATGTCATATTTGCAGCTACAATGATTTATTGTACCAATTAGGCAAAAGGTAGCTTCACAAAAAGGCACAATACTGAATAGAAAAATTAGGGTTTAAATCTACAGCTGCGAAATTGTCAATATTCTGACTTAAGTTGCTTGAGCGAAATATGTGGAATACATCGGGCTTGAAGCAAAACGTTCGACTTAGATTTTCTACGTCTTGGGGTGTACCTTGTCGAGGTAAATCTTTGGCCCTTACCGTTCTCGTAGATTGTTGAACTATTTAGGACGTTCTTCATTAAACAATTAGCTCTCCTTGTTAATGTTAGCCTTTCAGCATGTACAATCATAGTGAATACTTCATTTCGTTTCTTTCCCGAAAAAGTTATTTTTTGCGTCGATTAGTACCATTTATAAAAATAAAATTGATGTACTTCAGCATTTTTTAAAGATTACTTATTAACAATCAAAAATATTGTGCCTTACTTTATCGACACGTTGTGCTATTCTCTCTTTTCGTAAAAAATATGCAGAAATTAATTTTTGCTATATAAAATCACTTTATAAAATTCAAGCTTGGTAGAATGGAAGTTCCTCTTACGTCATTTAATGTACATAGTTTTAGTGCACTATATTAATCTAAAGGGACACACATAACAATTTCTGTAGTATATCACGTGATCGTATCCTTGGGTACCTATTCAATACATGAATAACAGACTCATGTATTTTTGGATTTTCACGTTTATACAACGATTAGCAGAATAACAACATATCCCGCTTAACACTTCCACAAGTGAAATCAGTGCTAAACAATCTGATTTGGTGACTGTTGCCATTCCGTTGTTTTCCCATTTCATATGCACACAAATGTGAAATATTTACTGATGGGTTTATATAAATAAATAAGTAAATATTTTACGTAAATAGAGTAGTATACGTGAATTGTCGTATAATTTAAAATAAATGTTAGTTCCCTTTTGTATTCAGTTTGTAGTAAATACCATTTAAAATTGAACCCGTTTATGGCAAATAGGAATTGAATAATAGCATGTTCGTTTGTGACTTGCAATGTAGAGACAGAGAGTTGTTTTTTATAAAATTTTCAATATTTAATTAGCTTTCCTCACAACTTTATTTATTCTCGATAGCGATTGCTTTAACCACAGCAAATTTTGATAATTTGACGTTTCCAAACTATAATAACGAAACTCGAACGAAAACTCTTATTTTTATAGATAGCATAATGCATGTACTGCAGGGATTGAACCGCAAGCCTGATTCTGTGCTATTTTACGATATTTGATACCACATACAACTGTACAATATTAAATTTTACTGACCAACAGGACGATTATGCAACGAACAATATTTAATTTACGACATTATAGCTAAGATAGAATTGAAATTATTCTGAAGATTATTATAGGGAAATTTTACATTAAATCGGATGTTTTGGGATGTGAAGAAACTGGACAGAAGAAAAGTTATTACTCCGTTCCACCACTAGCGTCTTTTGCTGCACTTAATAATATTCAATTCTTCCGCTACGTAGATAATAGGACATAGAAAAAGTTGGAGCTACTGCTAAAACGGGCTCACTGCTAACAAAGATTAACTTGTAATGAATGGACGTACTGAACTCGTTATGCGTGGCGATAATGATAGCTAAACTCGATGTTGTGAATTATAATACTAATATACTGCAATGTCACAACTATCGTCTCAGAGGTATCAGTCATTAGCGCCACCCACCACACACTTATCTAGTGACTTCAGTTTGTCCACTTATTCTAAGGTTCCTCCAGTGGTTGAGAGCTCCATTTCGAGAACAAAATTCCTTTTTCTGGCCCATTATCTTTGGAGCGTGGGTGGTAGGATATTATAAATCCAGCCCACGACGATAGTGATAAGAGCGGACAAAAATTTCTTCTGTATTCTATTTTCACATTTTCAAAAACGTCAAAATCAACGCAAAATCTGTCGACAACAAGACACAGTGTAAGTTAAGGCACATTAAAGTGAAATTTCATCAATTAGTAATCGTTCGGTTAATCTTCATCAAAATTCGCAGTGAAGTTTAATGTTTTAGAGTTGTACGTGGTGCTAAACGTCATCAGAAAGAAACCACGTAAACATAGCGTTTATGAAGTGGAATTTTGCTAAATAAGGTTAGTTCTCATTTGAATTTGTTAAGTTTATGGTATGTTGGGTTATGAACTTGTATACTGCATGCGAAGCGACTTGGGAGAATGCACGAAATAGTTACAATTTATTAGAAATACATCAAGAATGGGTGACTTATTGTGCGAAGTCTTAAAATAGGGTTTTTTCAATAAGGTTACGTTATACAGGATAAGCCAGATTATGCCCTTGTGAATGGAGGTGTTTCAAAACGTTTTCTTTCTTGTTATAAGGCACGACTGGGACATGGTTCATAACTACCCAAAATTGTATTTCTTTTTATGGAACATGCTATCTATTACTATATTTTTGGAATCCTTATTAAATTTTTAGGCGATAGGAAATGAGGTACTATGGTGTTAAAGCTAAGTGTATCAAGTGATATTAATTACCAAAAATCACACCTGGTCAATGCTTATATCCGAAGAATCAACGGCTTAGGTGAATGTCGACCTTTTCAATAGAACTGTGACAGCTCTGAAACCCTAGGATACACTTCGAGTTGTCTCTTATAATAAGTAAAAGCCACATCTTGGCCCACAAACTGTTAAGACTTTCGAATTGCTAGTTAGAATCGCTTTTTCGATCCTTACGATATGTTCTGAAAGATCAGATATTTGTCTGTTAAATTGTATTGTCAATCATGTGCATAAATATAAACCTACTATGTTACGTAGTTGTGGATATTTTCATCAAGATTAAGATAAAACTGGGAAATTTAAAAAATACTGTTAAACTTTGCCGTTTTATCCTACTAATGATGTATTTATTATAAAGTTATGTGCAAAGTAAGTAAACTCTTTCTATTCTGACTTTGCCTTATCGAAAAATTTTCGAGCTAATTTCCAGCATCCTTATGTCTGTTACACTTATTTTAATTATATAATAATTACTGCCACCTCATAAGTCTGGAATCCTCTACAATTTCTATTCTTCTTCAGTGATTCCCTATATTTACCTTTCTCACAATGTCAAATTTCCCATCTCGTATATTATGTAATGCCAACATGGCAATCAGACTTGATATGTACTACATTAATACCATTAGGTACCATTAGATGATTTTGACGGAAATACAGAGTTATAAATTTAAATTGCTTGCTAGGGTGCGATAGTTCCCATGTTCGCAATATCTCGCAACATAACAACGAGAAATGAAAGTTATGATTTGCACATATTTAAATAAATTACAATAAAAATTGATGTTACAATAAATGACTTGTGACGATGGTAGATACAAATATGAGATTTATTATTCTGGTGCGATAAGACTGGAGAACCGGAGATTTAGTCAGCATGGAAGTTGATGCATATGCGGGTCGGTGTGGAACATGCTAGTTATAGCATTAATCAAGAGAGGGCGCGATTGCAGGCGTTCGTTATGTTATAAACATGTGTACTGTATACGTGATAGTATGAAATAGATAGTCCCAATGTTATCTTCTTGTATAGGTCGAAAAGTATTTTAAGAAGCTTTCACACGATATTGATATTTACCAACTAGTGTTACTCTGCGCAAGAACAAATATTAGTGTCAGTTATACTTATTATTATGGTACCAGTTGTTTCAAAGTCACGAAGTATCGTTGACGAGATATATGCTTAATATTTCCGCTGCCTTGAAATGTAATTCCATCATCTAACAGGAATCTTTACAACTTTTATGTTCTGGAATGAATATTGAAATAGTTACAACAGATTCTAGTTTCTAGTAATTTCTAGTGTTTGTAGTCAAATATTCACACTAGCTTGTAATTGTATGTGAAACCATATAGTTTAAATTGCAAATATCTGTTAGGCAACACGCATGCATAACTTTCTTACTATTTTCTTCAGGACAGTAGGGCGTAAAGCTTTTATTTTAGAAATTGAACTACTTTGCAAAATGTTGAAAAATTGTATGGCATATTCCATTAAAAAGTAGTATATTTAGTCCTTTTTATAAAAAAAATCTGTTATTCTATTGTTTTTCTACTAGGTGCATATTAACCAGCGGTGAAAACAATTCTAGTTTACTTATTTAACCTACGTTAATTTGAATCACCTTGTATAGAGTGAGTCATCTCCTGCTTGTATAGGCAGGAACTTTTCGAAGATTCTTTTTTGAAAACTGTATTGAAATATATAACATGTCTCATAAGTTCGAGACCATTGAAAATTGTCTTTTGATTTGTCGTTAATAGAAAAGACGGAACGAAAACCAGTGACGTGCCAGTGAAACGGCAATACGCAATAGGCGGTGATTATTATCTTGTACAGGCTAAATTAAAAGTGAAATGAATACGTAACAAATTCAGAAAATGTGGAATTTCTTAACATCAGGAGTTACTGATTAGTAAGTAAAGAAAACATTTGGAAAATTACCAAAAGGAACTAACTGAAGATTACAAAAAGATTAAAGATATATGGGAAACAGACAACTTAAAGTTGACGTGATCTAGTTTTAAAGATTTAATCATACTACCTGTTAAAGAGATTTGGAGAACTTTTAAGAAATCGAACAGGAGAAAGCGGAACAAATTTTACAAGAAAGCGTGCGTGGAAACATATTTACAATCGAAATTTGAGGATGGGTGTACCATATGCAAAAATCGTAGTAAAAAAGCAGACATGGGAAAAATTAGGTGACGAGTTAAAGGAAGAAGGAGAAGGTGACGAGAGAAAGGTGTTAAAATATTTAAGACAGAAGAAGATAAGTTGGGTAGAATTGATCAAAGATAAACATGGAAATATACTAAGGAAGGCAAAAGACGTGTTTGGAACATTTCTGTGATGTTCTGGAAGGTAGTGCAAATATCAGACAATTATGAATAGAAAGGAAATAATAGCATATCAGAAGTCAAAGCAATGAAGGAACAAATGAACGAAGATGAAATCAAAGAGGCTATAGGAATGATTAAAAATGGAAAGACCGCTGTAATATATGGAAAAGAGCCAGAAATTATAAAGTATATGGAAACGGAAGGAGAAATTATGTTAAGGAATATCCCTAATAACGTTTGGAACGAGAAGAAAACACTAACAGATTGATAAACAGCAATATTGATACTACCTCACAAAAAAGAGTAAAAGTTGGCTTGTGACAATTACACAAAATATGGGAATATCACCCAGTTGCTATACATAGCGAATAAAGTGCATGAAATCTTAAAAAGCAACGGCGAAAAATGATTGAGCACATACTACACATACATGATAACCAAACTGTCTCTCAATAAAGACGTGGCATACAAGAATGGATTTTTTTGCTGTGAGAAATTGCAAAAAAAAACCATAAGAAAAGAAGCATTTACGTACATCGGCGCCATTGATATACAGAAGAAGGCATTCAAATCAGTAAGTGGAAAGGAAATATGGAAGAAAAGTATAGCATGCTCATAAATGTCAGGAAATCAAAAGTAATAGTAATTTAGGAGAACAAGAAGTTGCTATAAAAATTGGAACCAAAAAAGTAGGGATGGTGCAGTAATAGAAGGTGACGAAGGAATAGATAGAGGTGTAAATAGGATTATAACTAATCTAGATCTATTTATAAAACTGAAACTAGTTTAAAGACAAAAAGGAAAAGCTGTTTTGTACCTACATTCAGAGATGAAAGCTGGAATTTAACATATAGACACAGAAGTATGAGCTTCCTTAGAAAAATATTAGGAGTGAATAGGAACTGGATAAAGACTTAAAGTTAAAGCGAAAGTACGAGAAGTAAAATGCCGAACGCAATGAGAGATATAAAAACGAAGAAGAAAGGAAGAGGTAGGCCGAAGAAGTAGTGAAGGTATCAGCAGCCAAAGGTATAAGGTGGAATAAAACAAGAAAAATGGCGGAGAACAGGAAACAGTGTGAGACTGCAGTTAAAGAACGAAGTTAGTGCAATTGATTGTTAATTTTGTTTACGTTAAGAAAATTATCTCGAGAAAGGCACATATGGCATACGATTTGAAGCATGTGCATTAAAGAAATTAAATACGTCCCATAAACTATTATTTGTAGAATTACTTCATTGTTACGTCATAGTCTACAAAATGAATTCTAAAAAATTAGTAATATCAGTAATACAACATTCATAATGAGAGATGCAGTTATTGAAATGATTGTATGCCAGAGAGACACTTAATGAAGATAATTCGTGAGGGAAAGAAAGTCTAATACTGCAGCCCGTAGAGGAAGAAAAGTGAACTCCATTGAAGCTCATTACTGTACCAATCACCACTTTTAAAAGACTATGGTAGAATTGTTTATGGCGATGCATGCGTAAAGAACTCTAATTCTGGGTAACCTAGGTCTTAGATTAGTTTTCTTTAATTAAGCATAGAAATGTGGATAAAGGTCAAACATAGGCCAACTTTATATTATGTAATGTAAGTCTAAGAGAAATCTGTCTAGCCTTAAAGTAAAATTTAATTGCAAAAACATAAGACATTTTTTAAACTAATTTGTGCAAAACATATTGATTAGAAATTAATTGGAGTAGTTTTACTTAATTTAATTTAGCTACAACGTGCCTAACAATATGTTAGACATGCATACATGCAACTCATAGTATTAAGAAAATAAAACCAATGATAAGGGTAAGCCACTAAAATTTAGGCGTAGAAAATACTGTTCACGCTGCTCATAAATAAAACGCAGCTCATGAACAATTTTGTTACGGTTAGAGGCATTAAATTTTCATAAAAAGAATCATTAGTGTATGGGAAACAGCACGTGTTCTACATACATACACACCCTCGCTCTAAGAAGAAATATGGAAGGGCCTCTCCTTAAAGTGCAGTTGTAATAAAATACAAACCCTCTTTCCAAACAAGTTTCTCATATTTATCTGATGCATTTGCTCTCGTGAGCACTCGATTTTGGTATAGAAAGCAAACACTGGGCACGTAACTTTGATGAAAAAGTCAGATAATAATGTTCCAAGTTAAGAGTATTTTCATTAAAGTTTTCATTTACCGCTTTTCCAAGCAAGATAATAAAATTTACCGAACACACAAGAGGGTTTGCTGTCACTATTACATCCATAAACTTTTCAGAGAATTTTACGAGTATCGGGAGATTGGATTAATTGATTATCCTCGGCACTAGACGTAATTGTTCACTTCCAGTAGATGTTTACCTTTATTAAATGTTGTGTATAATAGAAGTTAACGGAATTTTACGAGAAACTATTACTAATAAAAATGTGAACTACAACTTCACGTCACTTGTTAGAATCTCCTCTTCTTTTTATGCAAACGCAATTATGTAGTACACACGCTTTTGAAAACAAACTTCCTGAATAAAAGGATTCTTTACAAAGAGCATTACTTAGGAATTTGATAAAATTCAATGTAGATGCGAACGAGCAGATTTTTATGTCTTGGAACGTCCGTGTAGTAGTAATTCTTCTATTCAAGGTTAAGATAAGTGGTGTACGGTGTAAATTTGAAGTAAATCAATTTCGCTGTTTCTTTTGTACCCTACGTAATCGTGGGTGGCCACAATAGTTGCAGAAAGCTCCCCTCTGTTATACTTCAATTCTCTGGCACCATTGTTCACGGCTAATGGAAATCCATTAATAATAAATCAGTAATACCACTACGCTCACAGAGCAACTGCTTGGGGTGCATCAGGTATGTGTATTACTGATGTAGTTTCGTTATGCCTAGATGAAATATTCAGCAACTTAACGAACGCCACCAAAGAGCAGACACGTTATGCAAGCATACATCGAATACATACAAGTATCCATACGCTGAAAGTCGTTCGGGAAATCAATAGCAGGTAAGTTATTATTAACTGTATTATAATTCCATAAGACACCGAATTTTCTGTTTTACCTGGATAATCGTATAACTATAGAATGAATTAATAGAAAGCTGAATAGAAAGCTTTGCCACGTGAACGCGCACCACGTCGCATGGGGCAGTTCAAATATAAATACGAGAGATGAGTACCTTTCCGAATTTTCAGCCTTAACAGATTTAGACATATTAATAGAAATAAAGAATCAAATGTTGTTGCTAAGAATAGAAGGGAGGTGCTAGGCGTGACACTAGCTACTGTTCGTCTTAGTTCAAATATACCGTGGCATGTTCCCTCACTGCTAGATCATAGACATATAGGTTTGAAATCGAGGCGAAGATTCAGCAAACGTCCTCCATAAAAATTCCAAGAAAAACTGACTAGTGTTCTTACGAAAAATACATCAGGGAGGAAGCAGATAAACACTGCGCCGAAGTAGAGAATACAGAAAACCTAGAAATCATACAAAGAGTATTGGATATAAGCTGCTCCAGTACACAGAAGAGGCACAGCTACAAAGTACCTTGGTAGATCAGAGAGCTTGAAGTAATGTGAGCTAAGACCAGGAGGCTGTTTAATAAAAGCGAATACTCAAAGTTCAAACATCAATCCCTAAATAAAAATAAACCCTAATCCAATATAATTCCGAAATAAGGAAAACCAAGAGGAGAACTTGGCGGAGGTTTTACGAAGGCATTTACAACACGCCAATTGCAGCCGGTCTATAAAAAGTCCTCACCAAAGAACATGTAAACGAACTCGGACACTTTACAGGGAATTTTAGAGAGGAACTACTCACTTTCCAGATTGCATCATATCTATTAGCAAAGACTACTACTTTGAAATGGATCAATCAAAGGAGGATCGAAGACTAGAAGTAAATTCTTTACAATTAATTTAATAAGATGGGCTTCAATGATATTTCAACCTTACAGACCACCTGGAGGAGATGGCGTCTTCTTTTTCTGCAGAAAGGCATAGACGCTATCCGTCCAATACTTGGGTGCTCATACAAATCCAGCGATAGCTACAGCTAACTACTTCACTTAAGCTCAGTTACTTAGTATATCACGTGAAATAAAAAATAAATACTTGTACACAGAATACAGTTAAAACTGTATTGGGAAACATTTTATTGGCATATTTTCAAAATACAAAGCAAAACAAAGAAGTCCCCTACTTTATGGTCTATATACGCCTTGTTAAGTTCATGTTTTAATGTAAGCATGTCAAGATATATTAAGTCACAAGCACTTTTGAAATGTTCATCAGTAGGTAACGAACCAAAAAAATCTAAATGTTGGCGAAGGAATTATTCAGAAAGCTGATATCACAATGTACCTCGCAATAAAACTGTGAAATATATTCAGGTTTCAAGTTTCATACAGTTTCATTTATCTTAATGGTGTCCAATTTAACTTGTCTTATGAGAAATATTTCAAAAGTTTTTGCCATCACAAGTACATGGATTAGTTTAATAATAAGAAAGTATCCTGATTTGTGAACAAAAATATTATTACCAACATTTTTCATACATATGGCAATAGTTATTGCATATCTACTTCCGCAGGGGTTAGCACAACTGGGATATTGCTGAAAGTAATTGCATCTTTTCTTAAGCTGCCAAATTCTGAACTATGTAGTGGGCGTTGTATTCGAGATTGCAGGGTTTCGGATTTAGACAATGTCGGTAGCGATTTCTTTACAATAAAGAGTCATGGAGGATGGAAGTCACCTGCTGGAACCAAGGGTTACATTGGGACTTCTTCGATGAAGAAGAAAATCGAAGTTGCACGAATGTTTTCGTTCTAGACAACTGCATGTGATTGTTTCGCAGGTCACAGTGCACTAATATTACTAATTGTAAATGTTATGAATTCACTGCTAGGGATGTAACAACTCAACAAAATCGTATTTCTACTCATAATTTGCCCGCAATAACAACAAATGCCCATAACTCTTCTCAAACTTCTGCAACGATATACAATAATTACGATAATCACAATAATTACAATCAACACGTTATGTTTTTATATATACTATTGTATATACATGCCCAGTATTAAGTACGTTTGTGTACAAATATCATAACATTCATTAAAAAAGATACCTCACTATTTTCCATATAATTGCCACCAACCATGAACACCAACATTAAATAATAAAATGTTGCCTACCATAATGAGATTCAATTTGACACTCATTTACCTGCGGAAAGGTACATATTTCATTTGCAAATAGAAAGAATAATGTTGGTAGCTCGTCTTTTATGTCCAATGAAAATGAATCTTCCCATTTAACAGAATTACATACATCTTTCGACAAAATACAGTTATAATTTGCTAAATTGCTACAAGCAGAAACAGAAAATTATCAGTCGGCAAGGAAACAAGAGAATGGTGACTGATAAATACTTTTTAAAGACAATGCCTCACCTCAAAGTAGTCTGCCGCCTACGATATCGTGAAGAAATCAGCAAGTTCCTTAAGCAGTTTGTTAGTGACTTACGCAATTCATTACATTGTCATCGTAAATAATTTATAATTGTTGAAGTCTAACTAGCGAATGGTTCCACTGAGTGATGTGCATGTTTTTTGCATTGAATTCATTTCGACGCGGCAGTATCAACATACTTGCCGAATGTTATGTTCGCAGCGGTGATGGATAGTCGTAGCATCTGTTTTGGCACCCTTGATTGACAGACGAACGTGCGGCCGCTGTCTTGAGGCCATTAGTCAACCCGACCCCGAAACCTGTACTTGTTTCCGTTGATATGATTTATGACTATCTTACTCCATTTTCATTTTAAAATACAATTACCTACTGGCAGAACAATAATTGTGTTTTAACAGCACCATTGTTGCTATTGTTGGAATAAATTATGAAAAATGTATATTATAATCGGTTATAATTAATTCCCGTACGTCGATTTATAACGCATTGATTGTTCCACTTCTCACAAAGTAAAACTAGTAGACATGTTTCAAGTCAAGTGGTGGATAAATAGGAATAGTTTTGCTGTTAGATGACAATTTGCGGACTGATAAACAATGGTCCGAGTCAATTGTTTCCCAGTAACTATTCTGTGCCAGTAATATTTAATAAATTGTAAATCACTTAATAATATTTAATATAATATCTAAAAATTGTTCACCTTATGTGGTATTTTCCTACCATCATTTAAAATAAACAAAATATTTCTTGCTTGCAAATACGGTCACAACGTACAAAATATTCAGAATTATCGTCCAATGGCTTTAACATCCGTTTTTTTCTAAAATATTCGAGTATGCTTTCTGAATACGCGGTTGTCGCGATTCTTGAAAAACTTTCAAATTTTTTGTAACAGACAACACAGGCTTATTCAGGACAGATCAATATTTACAGCCACAGATTCATTGTATCTGCGTCATGAGTATTCGACTGTGTCAGCCAAATCCAAGTAGTAGATCCAGTGGTTACATTGCAATGGTTGTCATCTTACTTGTGTTACCGTAATCAGTACGGTTTGATTAATTTTAAACTGGGGCAGTTCATCAATCCAATCGAAAATCGGAAGCAATTCTACTACCTTCTATAATTTGAATAATCTCACACCTGCCATTGAATTTCATTCCTTGAGGGTAAAATCACCCAGCACGAGGGTTCACCTCAAAAAACGGGGTAAAATCATTTCGAAAGTAGGCGGTTCTAGCTTCCATAATTCAACTAATAACTCATGTGATTGTGGATTTTACTCCGTGAGGATAAGCACTACATCAGCATTGAGGTTTGAAACATAACTTTAATAATCTATGTTGACTCTGTATCCATTGAACTAGCATTGGTCCGGTTAGCTTATTACACTAGTAGTATACAGGGTATCTCACCAGAAACTGCATCGATCCGTATATGAGACTATATATTACAGAATTAGAAAATCGTTGTTTTACTAAACAACTCAAGCAAACACCTTAAAAGTGAATTAGGAATTCAAAAATGTAATAATATATAGAGTGTCCTATTAAATATAATAAAGCTGATATCTATTTCCGGTATAACGGGATGTGTCGGATTAGTAAAAATATTTTAGTTTGCAATAGCACATGTCGGCTTTAGTGTACTGCTCGTTTTTAGAATATTCAAGTTCTTGTGTTTCAGTTCTTCTTTCAGTTCTTCTCCAACTTTTTTCAGTTGCCGGTGAAACAATAATAAATTATTATTAATACTTACTGGCCATTTACTCGACCATTAGTATCATAATATTAGTAAAATAATTAAATTAACCATGACATATTGATAATTATCAGCAAGTCACGGTTTTTTCACTTATCGTTTCAATTAAAGCTTATGGTCTTATTCATTCATTTACCACTATTAAAAATAGCAAATCACCATGCATTAGCGGTTACAATACAAGATACACAAAGCTATTACACATCCACAGAAATCATACATAGATTTTAGTGTGTTTATTACAGGTTGCATCTGCGCATGTACCTTATTTTTGAGTAATTCTTATTCGACTTTCTGGGTAACTACCGTTTCCCCTACAAGAGCCGGCATTTGTCCATAATTTCGGCGAATCTTATACAAATTGATCTGACTTTGTCTATGAAAGCGATATCTAATAAAGAGACCACCATGTTTTATTGAAATATGTAATTACGTTCTCATTAAATAGTGTGTACACATATAAGAAAACAGGCTTCTAGCTGAAGTGCTTATACCTTATTAACATGTCGGACTTCGAGCGTGTTGATAAATTGATTCGATCTACACTCTACTGAGAATTTACGTTAACCCACGCGAGTGTAAAGACTCGGGGGATATGCATGTCTAGACCCTCTAGAATACAGCATATGTTATATCCAACGTGAGAAGAAATATGAACAAGGTGACGTTGTAGGTGTCTAAAAAACAATTTGTCAATGCCGTCGTAAGACCGTTGATATATGTTGTCACAGTTTTATTTCCTTAATTTTATCTTAAATTCTACAGAACATAACTCTAAATATGCTCTTAATTTTGAAGCTGTTTTCCTATTTGGAATTCATATTAACAAGGAACTGTTTTGGTAAAGTGAGAAAACTGTCCGGCAATTGAAATAAAACAATAAAACAAAACAAGGTATTTTATACAAAATTTACTATTTGGCCCTAAATATCACGGTTATCAGGCAATTCGTTTATTCATTTACATATATTTATTTATTGACAGAATATAAACGGATTAGCCAGCATTCCAAATATTGATGGTTTGCGTTGTTTGCGTTTGTTTATATTTGCTAAAATAGATTGCTTGTTGAATGTAGATAGGAATGGTAGTATTTTCCTTTGGAAAGTTAGTTGTGATGAATTGTGTAGAACAGATTTGAAAATTGTTCTTCTCATGCAGGGTGTCAAAACCTACTGGGATTGTACCTACTGAAAGACAGTACTAACCTAACATTTCCTGATAATATAGAAGACATAGATTTTCTTTTAAATATACTTCGCTGTATACAGGATGACTGATAAATAACGAATCAAACGCATACTTCGTTATTTTAAATGAAACGCCCTGTTTTTGCGCACATTTTGATTTGTGTTGATTTCCAGATATTTATAATTTTGTTCACAGTCACCTAAATTTAAATACATTATTCCAGAAATGTAATTTTTCTAAATAACATATATTCTTTCTGTATCTACCGTATAGGACATTTATATCCTTAACGTATTTATACAATATTACATATATCCAATACTGTTTGGTTTTCATGATAGTAATAATAATAATAATAGTTTATTGCCCAACGGCTTCCAGTTACAGGACAACATTGTACAAAAGATACATATAATACTAAGAATAGTAATTCAATACAAAATAAAAAACAGTAAAAGGAAAAAAACTGAAAACTCATTAATTTTACTAAAAAATACATCGTTATAGAGCGTATCGGTTGTACGGCACGTAGAAGTGATGAAGGATAGCAGATTTGTTCGAGATATGGGAAGGGAGAAAGTAGGAGAAGAACGTGAAAATGTGCGAGGAACTAGAAAATTCAAGGAAGAAAGCAAGTCGGGACAATCAAGGACGCCACGCACCAACTTCCAGGCAAAACGTGCACTCTGTCGCTCTCGACGAGAAGCCGCGGCGTGCATCCCATGTCGATTGAGAAGAGCACCATAATCTATGTTCCGCACTGGATAAATTCCATCAACCAATGAATGATAAGAATTTGAGAAATCTCCGTTGAATCTTCTCAATTTGGAGTTGTAGATAGATGTAGTGCGGTGACCAAACAGGTGAAGCATATTCGAGTTTGATTGCAACAAAGGTATAAAATAAAGCTTTGAAGAGGTATATATTCTCAAAGTATCTGTAGTTGCGCATTACGAAGCCTAAAACTTTCGATGCGGAAATACAAAGGTCAAACGACTATTGAAAATAACTTCAAGATCGCAAAGTTCATTAACTCTCAGAAGTGCTTGGCTGTTAATGAAGCAAGTGGAAGGAACTGAGTTAAATTTCCTTGTGAATGACATGTAGCAGCACTTGTTCACATTGACCAGCAGCTTTGAAAAGGCAAACCAATCGGTGATCGTATTAAGGTTACCTTGTAGCTCAGTAACGTCATTCCAGTTCTAAATAGGCATAAATACTTTTAAATCATCTGCATAGGCTAGAACAGGGCAAGATACAGAAGCAAGTAAATCATTGACGTAGAGATTGAATAACAATGGACCCAAATTCGAACCCTGTGGAGTACCTGAAGACGGACTAAATTCGGAAGATTTGAATCCATTATAAAAAACATAATTGCTTCTGTTGGTCAAATAGGACTTTAGAAGTCGAATAAGTGATAGTAGTAAACAAAACCTACTGACTGGCTGTCCTTAACGGTCGTTTCAAAATTTTAAGGCCAAAAAAATTTGATACATTTAGTTTATATATGAAATTAAGGATAACACTGCAACACTTGGTATGCTAACAAGAATGAACAGCATTTACGAGCGATTGCGCAGATGTATCTAGGAGAAGAGAGGAATTTCGATCGTTCACTGTAGATACAGGATAAATAAGCAACTATTGCTATATAAAATTACAATGGGAGTCATTAAATTTGTTCATAGTGTATTTCACTTATGTTATAAGTTACTACTTTTTTACAATTCTTTGCTCTGATTTTAAATTAGTACTAAGTTGTATGTTCACACTACTTACTGTTAGCTTGTATCAACTGTTATTAAAGTATTGTTTTCCTTGTTCTTGGTCGCTAAGAAGATGTATTAACGTTATAGTTATTTTTTTCCGGTAGTACTAAATATGAGCTTTTTGAAAAATGTTTTCGGTTGCGAACGTCGTCAGTCAGAATACCGCAGCGTAAATATTCTGCTAGCTAAAATACACCATTTGTTTCACTTTTTCATAGTAAGTACATAAGCTATAGCTACTGTCAGACTATTTCTTACTTAGACCAGAAATTTTGAACTAACAGTTTAAGTAAGAGCGGGCACTGAAGTAGTGTAGTAATGTCCTGGGTAAAGGATGGTAAAAGGCGTGGGAGACGTGAAACACGAGCTAGTGATGGGGTGGTTGCGGAATGGTAGTGCTACAGGAATGGTAGTTACCACTGGCATACATAATTTGCTCAGGTGAAATTTCATCGACAGGGGATGGGGATGTTCTTGCACATATCCAAATCGTTTAGGTACCCCAACAATAATGTGCAAAATCTTTATACGAAGAAAGCGTATTGCGCTCACCTACTGTCGCAGAAAATAGGGGAAATACAGAATCTATGTTCATAAAAATAATTTAAATCTGGACAATAACAAATTTAAACTATTTTATCGAATGATGGCATTTGCAAAAAATTATACCACAAACACTCCACCACAATAATGCCGCCTGTCACAGTCGCGTCATCTATCTGACCTACTGACTGCGCGCTGTCAAAATGTTTTGCTTATTGTTGCCATGGTAACTGTACTGACATCAGTGTTCAGTACTTGTACCCTGTATATAATGAAAACGTTCCAAGATGCCTAGATAGGAGCGAGTATGCTATTATGTCTTATAAAAATTTACGCTAAATGTATCTGCATTGCTGATTCTTTATACACAAATTTAGGCAATTGAGGAAAAAATGAGAAATATCTCGAAATCTCTTGGAAACAGACATATTAGGTATATTGGTTTGTTTCTAATAATATTCAATGTTTATTATTTAAAATGACAAAGTGGGTGCCTAGTTTACTACTTATCGACCATCCCCATACTGTAATGTTTTTTTGGGAAAATTTTGAAACTTATGATTTTCCGAAATTATTTAGATGAAATTATAAGATCGTTGATTTCGGGAGTGTCTTTAAAACAGTTTTTCGGTATTTTAGATTTTTATTGGAGGAGATAAATTGATTTTTAAATGCATATTAGAATTTTATACAAACACTAACTGTATATAGCGAAGTTCCACTGCATAAAAACTAGGTTATGCCGTTTCTTTCTGGCAATCAACTATCACTGAACAATAAACGTGACTCACACTTTGAAATATAATTAGAGTGCTAGAGATTAACATCTTCTTATTGGAAATTTACTCAGACACAAGTTGCCTCGATGAGAAATAGATTCAAATGTTATTTTATTTCCGCAGCAAATTTTGATGATTTCCCTATTTAACAATACACTGGTGTTGAAATCCATACGGAGAGTACGGCATGATGCAAGTGATTCAGGGACGCAATTGAAGCATATATTCTATACTTTTCGATAACATTTTAGACCACGTACAATTCTATAATCTGAAATTTGATGAGGAACAAATGACCGATTATTAGTTGATGAAACCACATTTGATATGCTTAAATTTACACTGAAACTTGTTGTAAACGGATTTTGCATTAATTTAGAAGTTATGGAAAATGAAAAGATGGACTATAAGGATAGTTCCGTTTTACCACTATCGTAGTTGGCACCTTCTAACTGCTGCGTTCCAAAGATGGTAGGCCAGAAAAAGTAATTTTGTTCCAGAAATCGAGCTCTAAACCACTAGAAGGACCTTCACTTTAGACAGGTGGACAAGCCGAAGTCACTAAACGTGATGTGTGGATGGAGCTGATGACACTTAACCTCTGAAGCGTTAGTTGTAACATAATATTCTATCTAGTCTATTACATCATCAGAAAATTTTAGCTTCCTACTGTTCACCCAATAGGCACAATTCTACCGTGCCACAAGCTTATGTACCCCGTATGCAGTACCGCTATATATGTACTACTATTCGTAAAGTAAATTTCTCGTGCTCCATTCACCTGTTAGAGTTCATACTATGAAAAGATATGCAAATGCATATAACATTCGTGAATTCTGTTACTCGCAAAACCTCGCCATAAAGGAATAAGAAATATCTGGATCCCTCTCAGTTGCAACGTAGTATTACACCGCTAAATTAATTATAATACGTCTGTATCCAAGTCGTACTGTGTGCTCCTTCATCGTATCAAAGAAATGTTTCTACGTGTTCGTGTTAGGAACATATGCTATTAAAAGTTTCTTTGATTGCTTCAAACATAGAAACTGCATACATAAATAATTCTTGCTTTTTCATTAGTAGTCATTAAAATGCATCGAAGTTAATTATACATGTCGTATATAAGTTCAAAAAGTGACTGCGGAATAATGTATAACTTCGCTACTTCGCTATCTGACGTTCAACGGCCTCTGTTTTTATAACTTTAACCTAAAGCAAATATTTTAAAATGAGTAGAATCTTTCAATACTACTTGCGTAGTATTAAATTTATTAAAGTAAGATTATATAAATTAGCAGAATGAATTCTTCTATAAATGGTAATGGTTTCAACAACCTATCAAGTTAACAATTAGCTATTGGAAATATTAAAACCAGAAATTAGAGCTACGTTGGAAAAAGGGATTCACGGGAAAAAACTCCATACCATTGCTAGTGGAACGAAACTAGTACACTTTCAACATCACTTTGGCGTGAAAACCAACTCGGAGGCCTACAATAACATTTATTACAGAAAATTGTTAGATTTAATAATACATCTAATAAGTTAGACTGTTTGTTAACCTGTATAAGGTTTCATATGCAGAGATGCTCGCTTCGAATACTGTTCAGTGCTATCTGTTCCTATGATGGAAGGGTTGTTGAATTCGTTTTCTACTGAATGTAGACATTTTTGGAAGATGTTTAATTCGTCACTGTCGTACTGCCCAGATTTTGGAATGTTATAAGTGTCATTTAAATTACATTCGTGTAATTATGGTACAGTTTACAGTTTCCCTAGGAAGTTATTTCTGACTGGGATGTACTCCTTTACTAAATCTACCTTAGAGCTTCTCTGCTTTCACTTATTTTTAGTAATACCATCTGTCTGAATTTTTATTATTTTTTATTATACTTCTCAACTACCTAGGGCTACCTTACAAGGGGTAGTGCTTTATCCACGGGTTCTTCAACTATGCGCGCTGGGAGTGAGCCAAATGTTCGTGCAATGGTGTTATCTAGAAGTCATCTTGGTTGTTCCAGATAAGTCAGATAAAGGTTAATATCGGTCTTAAATACATGGTGTAAATTAATAATAATTTGGTTCTTAAATCGAGCGAGAAAATGTTTCCCTAATGGAGTCGTTGTGTCCTCTATGTTAACCTCTACCAAAAAGAAAAAAGATCCGGGTATCTTGTAGAAGAGTTCCGCGGAATTACCACACCCTCTATCTCTGATATTCCAAGGAGTGCTTTCCTTCTCCTTGTAAATTTCATAGCAATGCTTTTATTGCCATGCGGCGAAAGCCTCAACTGTGACAACCCGAACAGTATTTCCAATGCATACTGTAAGCGTCTCACCATCGTATTTTCGTTTCTGCTGAAGGTACATATTGCAGTATCATCCACGTAAACAGGTAGCTGGACTTGAGGAGATTATGGGATATTGACGTGAAGAATCTTGTGGCATCCCGACTAGTATAAGTCACTTAGCTAATAGTACCTGATCAACGAAACTTTCTACTAACGCTAATCGTTCCCGTCAATCGACAGTGTCAAATGCCCTCGTGATGTTTACCGCCCTGACCGTCTCTCAACAAATTCGGAAGGACGCAGCAATTAGAAATCAACGGATAAACTGACGCGAAATCAAGTTGCTCTTCGGGATAACGTATCATGTTATGTAAGTCGTCTCTCAACTTTCAACCTCTCAACCTTGATTGCTTCTGGCTTCACAATCACGGCCACGGTCACATGTTTTCAAATGGCAGGAAAGTAAATGAGTTTTAGAACTGCACAGAAAAAGGCAAAGTGACACAAGGGAGAGAGTTTTCATATCCTGTAATTTTATTATTCAGGAGGCGGTTAATTAGCGACTGAAGCTCCCAAAGAGTGCCTTACATAATAGGAACACCAGATTCAGGGTATTGTGGTTAACAGTCACTGTCGCCAACGTAGGCAGTCACTGCCGCCAATGCAGGACTCATTAATGGAGTCGTCGCTCCACTCGTGACCTGAACATACATACATGCCAAATGTTTTCAAATGTTTTCAAATGTTTACAATTTTAAGTAGCAAATGTATCTATTGGAGTATGAACTCTTTGAATCTCATGTGGTAACTTAAAATTGGCGAATATTTTACACCATTTTTATATCTTCAAAATGGCAGATTGACAACACGTCCCTTTATATCTTAATCAGAACGACATACATCTTTGTATTTCGCAGAAGTGAATGTTCACTGGTAATACAAATAAAACACAAAAAAAAAAGAATTGTGAAAAACACATTTGCATGAGCTGAAGGGATGGACATACCCTTGTAGGTAGTTACCCATTAACATCCGTAAATCAGGGTCTGGAGTTACCAATGCAGATGGCTAGATGCGGTGACTAGTGAAAAATTGCATTTATTAAATCGATATGTACGTTTACTGTTTACTATCATACTTGAAATTTATTACCAAATAATTTCATAATTTTCTAAAATCTAATTTAACACCAGCATAATTAGATATTCGCGGTGTTTCCGTAACCAAATAGTAGAGTTTGTGTAGAAAGGTCATTGGAATATCAGCAGTATGCGAAGAATATTTTGCAATTTGAACTTGAGGTACTATGTGTGTATAATCGTACAAAAGTAGCAAGTGATCATAGCGTTCCATCCATAATGGTTTAGTGATTTTGGGATTCAAAGAGTACCGAAAAGTATTAAAGAAAAAAATAAAACGAAAGGAATAATACCTCTCCGACAGAATTTATTAATATATAAATGTACAAAAATAGCCTATAGCAATTATAACATCAAAATAGATAAAACCACTAAACAGCAAAGGTTATTTGTTTCATAAATCGAAAAAAGAACACGCGTCCAAACTCGTACTAGAGCAGAAATAGCTATTTGTAAACTTTCGTTTCGCTTAGCCTTCCACGTTTGCGCCTGTGTTTGACGCGGACCACATGGGGTAGAAAACAAAGCTGAGTTTTAAATTACAATTTAAAATATAGAATCTGCTACTGACAGTACGGTAATATTACTTCTGTCACATGAAACTTTATGATGTCTGTAATAAATGTTTCCCTGTTAGTTACGGATATTTTTCTAGTTGTTTTGCAACTTTGATTTATATGTCGCTTAGGCGGAGTTGTAAAGGTACAGTTTACTTTGCGCGGTTACATGTCCGGGATAGTCCCGTTTTCGTACATCGTAAGTGGTTGAAATGGAATATACGTACATCACGAAGGATTAATAAGGATATACTGAAAAACTCTTAAATTGAATACTGAAAAAATCATTTATTTATTAAGCTATAACGAAAGCGGTACTCAATCAATTATTCGGATATGTGTTCTTATATTGAGTAATGCCGCCTATGACGCTAAATATGACTTCAACTTCAGCAAGCATTGATTTCACCAAAGATTTCAAATATTGTGGGGCGTTTTTGTTTCAGATTCTTTGAATTGTTTTCTTTTGTTCCAGTTTGGAATTGCTTTTTAAGGGGCTATATTATCTATGAACTCAAAAGCATGAGCACATATTCCACACCAGAAACGCTTTCAGGCAATTTCACAGCTTTTAAGCCAAGTGTGGACTTCAAACTAACGATAACAACTCTGTCACAATCAGATCCACCAACAGACAAAGACTGGTACATGACAATATTATTATTAATAACCCGTTATTAATAATAATATATTAAGTTATAGAGTTTTTCAAAAAATGTTAACCCTGAAAGTGAAACTAACTTCTTTATCTAATTTGCATTAATGAATTGATGTAACTATTTTCTAATTGTTCCAAAGATCTTAGTTCCAATTATTTAGACTTTCAACTTTGCTTTTCTCAATTTCTTTGTGTCACTTCAAAATTCTCCTTAATATTATCATTTTTGAATGTGGGTATATACTTCATCTGCATATGCTCCTAGCATTAGAACACATAAATATACATATTTATTATATGTAGTAAATTCATGAATTATCAGCCTGAATTTTTCCGGGCAATTTAATTAGATACGATTGATAAATTCAAGAATGCTATTCTTATAAATTGACACGTAACGGCCTTTCTGTAAATAAATACCACGTTTATTCAAATAAGCCTAGATGACAAAAAATTGAATTTTTCAATAATTTCTACTAATTATTCACGTTTAAAGTTACCTTTAACAGTTTGTTGATGTATTTTCGATAGCATTCGTTGTTTTGCTCAACGAAAAATTCAAAAATTAAGAGTGAAAATAATACAACACGAAGAGAAAATTCAATTTATATTTTATGAAAAAGCTTATTTCCCCAAATTAAATCATTTTGTTAAAAATGTTATAATGGAGTCATTCTGCGTAGAGAAATTAGTGGACAAACTGGCATTTATCTGACAACTGATAAAATATGGCGTTACAAAATGTGCAACTGTGTTCTCAGCCAGCTTCTGAAACTATTTAATTTTAGAAATAGACAACGTTTATAAACATTTGAGATATTAAGGAAAGTTTTATCAGGAAAAGATTTCTTGAAGCAAAATTTCGTGTTTTTCTAACTTCTCAGTTCAGTACGACTTTAACACTTCAGTTATAAAAATACGAAAATAGTCCAAGAACGTATTTAAGTTTTGCTATGTAAAATACTTTAATTTGTAATTCTCTTCAGAAAAAAATAAATAAATTCTCTCTTTTTTTATGGCGATGCCCCTATTTCCAACTGACACTGATGCAGAAAATACACGAAAAAATATACAGCCTATATTTTTAACAAAATGAGATTTTTAAATCACACTTAGAATCTGGAATCTCTAAGTAGATGTAAACAACTTTTTCTTATGACGTTATGACATTTGTTCATATTTGGCTAACGAATGATATTTTTGGACTCTTGACATTTTTAAATGATATTGTACGTATTGAAGCGAATACGATGTGACAGATATTTTAGAACATTTCTTGATTTCTAATGATGCGCAGGCAAACTACAAACTTTAAAACTAAGAAAATAAAAGAAGTTCCCAAATGGTGCAGACTTTCCGCAAATAATGTACAAAAAAAAACAATAATATAATGCAAATAGGTACTACAACACTCCATCGTTTATGTTTTAGACATATCACAAAGGTAATTTCAAAGCTTAATAATGTTAGAAGTATGAAGTACGGAATACTTGAAATCACCATCAAGATTAACGATATCAACTAAAATATTAAACAACGAATTGCATTATCCGGAATCACTTTAAAAATCCCCGTACTTACGAGACCCCGATGCTTTATCGATACCATTTCTGGTACTTTCCGAAAGTTCAACTGTTAATTTATGGAAATGGATTTTTCTAGTAGCAGACATTTTCAGTTCATACATTATTAAAGGATTCGGAAACTAAGTGTCAGCTTGGCTGAACTCCACAAAACTGTCTAATTTAAAATTTCCCTAAATTATTCTCAATTATCGACTTTACCGGTAAAAGCCCACTGTAAGTGAATGCATTCGGGACGTTCGGTAGTAGCGCTTCGTAATTGAAGTCTCAATCAATTTGATTGAAAATGCTTGTGTTGTATTCATGTTTCATCGCAAATATTTTTATTTTTACTTTCATTGTATTGGGTTCCTGAATATAACTCCAGGGTGAGTCGGGAGGAAGGTACAAACCTCCAGCAGCGTATTGCAATCGTGAAAATAATATAAAAAATTATAGTTAGAAGTTTTAACTGGCGTTCTTGTAGATGATCCAAATTTCCGCTCGTCAGTACGTCTTAAATAAGATAAAAACATCTTGCATTAGCTACCCATGCAAAACAAAAAGTCAAGTACCTTCTGCATTTAAAGTTTTTTCGCTTCCTATCACATATGACATGCGTACTAGAACCACATAGAACAAACGTAATGTTCTTTTCACGATACAGAAGTTTGCTGACATGATTACTCTATTCAACACAGTGCAAAGTAGTTGATCATAAGCTAAGGTAGACTAGTCATACCAATTCAATCACAGTTAAATGTGAGAAAGTTCTCAATTCAATGAAAAGTATCGCGAAGGTTCCATAGGGAATCGATTTTGACACCGCAATGCATGTTTATAAGTGCCTCATTAGATCTATCTTAGATAACGGTTGTACACTATCTACCATAAAGAACAACCCACGTAGATCAGATATTACTGATAATAAGGTTCTGCGACTGTCTGTGGGCTTTATGAAATCTACTCCAATAGCAGCACTACAAATTGAAGCCCAAGATCCGTCGCTATTTCTACGTCGAAAATTTTTAAGTATGAAATACAAGTTGATTCCAAAGAAAATGTCTAACATTTTGAATAAAATCAGCAACCTAGACAACATGCATTGGATGAAGTAGGAATCCCCGTTACTAACAGCTGCTCTTAGATTTGAGTCGAGTTGTCAATCCCGCATCCTCTTTTCATCAAGGCCAGATATATCTTACTTCTCTTCAAATTAGACTTAGCCGCTGGTGAGCTCACTGCAGAAGCTGTTGATCTAGACTTTAGTAGACTGCGAGACTCGCAGACTCGCGAGACTAAAGCTTGGCCGTGGAAAATATTCTGCGCACTTGTATAAAATCAAGATTATTGACTCTCCTATGTGCTCCTGTGGTGAAGAAGATGGATCTTATAATGGCATGCAATTCACGCAAAGCGCGCATTGAAGACCTGCACAGATTTTTAATTACCCAAGGTATTCCGTTCCCTACTGTCTTTGCTTAGCCTGAATAATAAAAAGATATGCGACGAATTAATAAGATACCTAACCAAAACAAGAACCTAGTATGTCACTAAGACAGATAATTAACAATTAAAGCTGGCAAGTGGGCACTGATACCGCAAGCCAATAAGAAAAAAATTCTCCCTAGTTTAGCAGATACAGACGTATATGTACTTACAAATTTTAAATTAAAATTCAAACAATGAATGTAATTTAAGAAGCCTAAATTACATTCGAATTTGCCATTAATGCCATTAAAATTTTTACGTTTTCTTCCATCTATAACTTCTTTATTGCAAACAAGCTCGAATATTGTTATAATTTTAATCTCTTTATAAACATTGTCTGGCCGTGGCCCTCGACTTCCATCAGATTTAAAATCTAGTGACTCCCGATACCCATCGTTTACGTAGCGAAATCTTTTAACCAGGGTCCCCAAAGTTATACACCCTTCTTTTTATCTTTCAACACATTTCAACGACTATTACCCTGAGGGTGACCTTTTTGATTCGAAATCAATAGCGGCAGTAAAGAATAAATACCTGGTATTGGAAATACCAGTCAGTATTTTTCTTAATCTGTATATTACGAATACCAACATGGACAATTTAGTCAAACTTTATGTTTATTTTAGCCTTCAATTAAAACTAGAGATTGTGCTAAATTCATGCAATAGTATTCCCCAGCTGCAAGTAATATAATTTTATTTTAAACGCTTTTTTGTTGTAATATTTTGATAAAAATGAACTTTTATTTTAGGTTCATTATAAAATTGCTTAGTCTATCAAAGTAAAATATTACGATACACTGTAGTGGGAATATTGCGTGCACCTTCACCTATATTCTTTGAGTTATACAATTATATATTAAATTTTCAATAATTAGTTAATTATCAAAATTTTCTTTATACCAATACGTTTATATCTTGAGATAATTATTAATCGAATCCGTTTTGATAATGTATATTATTAATCCCTTGTTTATTAAAAGAAAGTCTCCATTAATATTAATTTGTAAAGAATAATCAAAGTCGCAAGATATTTCCAATAATTTACCATCTATTAGCATTAAGAAAAGTACACACACACACAAAAATCATACACAGCGCTATTTACCTCGAATCTAGAAGTCAAAATCCTATTGTGTGTAACATCAGATACAATCACCAATAGGGCAACTGAAGTTGTAGGACGGGCATTCCTGTGAGAACGAGGTGAACAAGGCAGAAATAAGACATAAGACTACGTTTCGGATTAAACTATTTAGAAATTTATTTTAAAACAAATATTTGAGTGTTTCGGTCATAAAAAAATAGCCAAAGGATGTCTAAAACCGTTTAGAAGAAAATAAAAAGGAGAGTTGAACCCAAAAAGAGAGGAAAAGGGGTTAAAGGAGCCTTTAGAGCAGAACATCGCCTAGAAAGAAAGCAAAAAGCAAAGAGAGTTTGAACGAAAAATGTTTGAAGCACACGCACACGGTGGCTTACAGCTATAAATAGTCTCTCAAAATTGATTAAAAATAGATAATTGAGAGTAAAAAAGAGGAAATAAGTAGTCGATTACTATATTTCATTGAAACATCTCAATACCTTTATATGTATTTCAGTATTTCGTACAAGCTTCTCATTACTACTGTTGTTATAACTTTCGATATCTGCGAATCTGCCAAATAGTTTGTAACTGCGTGTAAAAATTGTATTTGTAATTACTTTTTAATAGCCCAGAATATTCAATAAGAACACATTTTATCTGGCCTATAGTAATAATGATGCTCAAAATTCAAACAGTTGCAGCTGCCAATAGGATTATCTGACAATCTAAATTTATTTCATTGGTAAACGAGGTTTTGTTTAGTACTGTTTATTGATTCAGTCTTGGGATATTTTGGGAATGTTATACTGTTACTTGATGTATAGAGTACCTTAAAGATTTTCGGGAAGTAAAAGTTTGGCTTACAGTAGGTGAGATGCGATTACACCAGGTTGTTCTTCACGGTTACACAGTTAATATGTTAGCAGTATAGGTTTAGATTTAACACTATTTGAATTCCCTTACAGCTTTCTATCAAATAACATATATAACATAAAGTTGGTAAAAGAATTAAAGTATATGAATCTTTAATCAATTTAAGTTGAATCATGCTTTCTAAATATAGCTTAGATTATTTAAACAAGTAGACCGTAACATTCCCAAAAGGGAAATTGGCAAACTAAGTGACTGGAAAACGTAAATACACGAAATATGTGACACATTTGTGCATATGCAATGTAAAATAGTATACAAGCAGACTTGATTCCAAACGTATATGTGTTTGTAAACATTGTGATTATATATCTCATTTATTTTTTTTACTTCCGTTTTTAAATGATTTACGGGTTATGTTTTTAGTTCAATTTGCAGTTGTACAGTTTTATCTTAACAATGTTCTTACAGATGAAATTACTTTGGCTATAATAGATTGAGATAGACACTTGTTATATTGGCATGTATCAAAAAGGATTATAGAGTAGACTACTGTTAAAATAGAAAGAAAATAAAGTCTTTGCATTTCTTTTAAAGAATCCAAACTCCTGGGGGGAAAAATTGGCTGAGAGGTCTTCAACGCTGAAATTCAAGTTATGTAAAGTAAGATTGTAGGTTGAATGCTAAAGATAATAATACCAAAAATTCTCTAAAGTAATACCAAGTAAATAATTAATCTTTTTATAAATATTTCACTACATTTTAAGTGTTATCGGGAAATGTTTGTATACACATTTCTGGAAGAATCTTTTATCTGATTCTAGACAAATGTACAGGATGTTTTACTTAAAAAATTAATGTAATATGAATCAAGCACGTTAAAAGTTTTGATGGGCATTTTATAGAATCCAGTTGATATAGAAAAGTTCTCGATGTATCGCCGGAAGCTCCTTCAATGGAAAGACGATTCGCTGCGCTAGCGCATAAGGTGTTTGGAATATAGACCCTTAGAGAAATAACGGCATTTTAAAAAAATTCCAAATCATCTCAATTAACTCAATTTAAGAAACCAAACTTGTATAGTACGTACTTGAGACTAAACGTTCTGTATGTTGGAGTATAAACTGTTTGTTGTGCTGTACTTGTACTCGAAATAAATTTATTCGAGAACATCTATAAATTGAGGAGGGAATTGTTTTACATCCACGCACTAAGTGGACGCGCTGTATGTGTTGCGGACGTACATGCACTAAATCTAAAAAAAAAACTAACAAAGAAATTAAGTTAGTTTCGGCGAATCATAGCTTATAATTAGTAAAAGCTTGATTAAGCAACTTCGTCACCGCGCAGTACCAAGTGGTAGCTGTGCAGTTCAAGAGGTATTAATGCAAATTTATACTATTAACTGGTTTGCACTTCCCTACACAGGAAGGACTTTTCAACAGACTGTATAACACTAATAAGAATTCAATTTTATAGATTTTCTCCTCCACTATTACAAAGCCCTGTTCCATGGTAAAGATCAGTTTAAGCCGAAACTAGGCGAAAGAAAATGTACCGTTATTTTCTAGGTCCAATTGTTGCTACCACAGCTGCGCACTCCGCAAATTTACATTGCATTTCATTTTTCGCTTTGTATCATCGAATTAATGCACACAATACTATTTCCGCCACTGGTAGTCCGATTATGGAGTCCATTGAATATTGGTAATTGTTTAATGCTGTTATTAGTGTCGATTATCGATCACATCGTCTCGGCTCGTTAACGAACCGCACCCGCCGCGCTGCCTATAACTTAAATATAAATCCATTAACCGGTATTACCCATTGTATAAGCGTAAATCTATATTTTGTGTGTCGTCAACGTCGCAGGTACCTGTTAGATAGCTGTTATATAGCGCCTATGTGCGCTTTTCCGATTTGTCCATAAGTAGAAAGATTATCTCGTTCACATTTTTTCGTTGTAGAAGTGTAATTATGTAAATTCAATCGATATTTAACGGACCGAGTACGTACTATTTACCGACTTAGCGTAATTGTGTTCATAAATTATCGGAATTCTATAAAAGTTAGAAACTCCTTTTCGATTTTTCTCACGGGCACTGTACCGGTAGATATCATTGAGCTAGCTTCTTTTTTTATGCTAAGATCAGTAGGTATATAAAATGAGGCATATAATAATTTCACTTGGAATTATGAATATAAATGACAGAAATTAACAAAAGCAGATTTTTCCCAACCGTTGTAGTGAATTTTAGTTTTCCATATATGGAAGTCGTATAAATTATCCCGTGTAACAATATCAAATTCTTGTTATTACTTTAGGACAACATGTTATACCTTGCCTACATTCAATACAAAAAATTGAAAAAGAACAGCATACTTGTGTGGTATGTGTACTGCTCTTAAGGAATGTATTTATTAACGGTTCGGGAGTGGTAAGAGGATCAACGCCTGACTGAGCAGAGCTAGGCGCTGTGTGCTCAAGTCCTGTAGGATAACATTTTCTTGGTGGGCACGAGTTGGGGATCAATTAGCTGCACTTCATCCTTTACAGCAAAATGGCGATAGTAACAAAGTAATGGAACACTTGGCTCCTCAGGTTATAACGAGCTTTAGAAGGTAGATATACCCCATTGGACCGTCACTACAATCACTAAAAAAATTGCAATATAATATAGAGTGCAGTGCAAGTTTCAGCGCTAAAATACGGTACACGTGGGTGTCTTTGGATTATTTTCAAATTTGGAATTTATTTATTTACGCTATTTTGCTGGTCGCTGATACCATTTTACTTAAACCAAATTGGAAAGTATTGACGCTTTCCCAAATACACTGGTTTACAGTGTGCCTAGAGTATTGCATTGCTTTGAACGTATCCGGCATGTCCTCTTTGGTATTAATCGCAATTAGTTTTATTCTGAAAACAAATGGTGATTAAGAAAGATATTGGATACACCCAATATTTTCCTGCTCTAACTTGAACCCGCTCGCATCGTATACTTATACCATTTTCCTCTGCAATAGCGTGCAGGCAAATTTTGCAAAAGAAGTAGACCTGTGACAAATGACGTTTGGGATCTTCTACGCAATGGTGTACTCGAAATATTTATATCGCTTTTCAATTCATTCTGACTATCATCAATGTTCTTATTTATTATCGACATTATATTTCAATTTGACACCGTCAGAAATAGTCTTGTTTTCTAATTTCAACCACATATAACACGTTGACAAAAGTTTTTGATTGTGCTTTAATTGACGAACATCTTAAAATTAAATAAGGTAGCCCTGAAATTTTAAACTGTTAAACATTTCAATTGTCGCTTACTAATAATAGAAAATTGTGGTACTGCAATGAAGAACAACGAGATATGCGGTATAAAATATTTACAATTGTACCCAGAACGGCAACAATCACATCGGATCATTTTTCTAGATTTTAATGGAAACTTGGTTGAGAGTGGATCGTTTAGCAAGCCGTGTTTGTGTTAACAGGAAGGTGTCTTATGTAAATTTTTGGAAAAATGAATGAAAATAATAATACTGATACTAATAGAAAACAAAGCAACAAACCAACAATTACAATAAATGTTCAGCTAACTGGCCATTTTCATTAATTGCGCATGTCTTCCGGGCTCTTTATATGAAAAAATGTGTAGAGACAAGACAGTTACTTATTTCACACAAGACATTTTTTCTCTCCAACTGAGTGGGATATTATCTCAGAACACTTGATATAAGTAATTCCTCACAATTGCCGCATTGTGAGCCGGCGGTCTCTTTCTGCCACCGCAAATATGTAGATTTAGTGGCATATTGTTATCTAGTAAGATAGATACGTATGTGCGAAGAAGGTTCTTTTCCCATTTCATATTTGTTCATATACAACTCGTTCTATGAGACGATTTCCCAAAATGTTTAACTCAAAACGATGTTGATATCCTTTGCCCTATTTTGTCTGAGACTCTATACTGCCCAATAATGCCCCGCATTCCTTTTAAAGATTTCAGTTTTGCCAAATTTTGATTCGTCTGAGCAAATGATTTCGTTTCAAAAGTATTCTTCGTTTTCTAATCTTCCCGCTAAAAAGTTGCACCACTCCACTTAAATTGTCACCTGACTGAAGCTAATGTGACTAGTTGTTTGGTTTAAACTTATTTCAGTGAAAAGTTCTCCATTTGTGAAAAATATCCCGCTGATTTTCATGCAAATTCCTGTTAACAAACACCACGTGGCTTGGTAAAAGGGCTATTCTCGACCAAGTTTCCATCAATATCTAGAAAAATGAGACGATATGAAACTTTTTTGTTTTTTTTTTTTAATTGCTTTAGCCATTTTCTACAATTATCTACAATAATACGGGGTCTCCATGGCGAGAGTCAAAAATGAATCAGCCTGTACTTATGGCGCGATACGATCTCGAAAATATTTTAGCATAGTACTAAACTCATCTTAAATAGTCTATAGTAAATGTCAAGTTTGCTGTTCCGAGAAAAAGCGAAAAGTGTGTAAGAATCATATCTTCGTCGTGTCTTGGTTAGAGAAATACAATAAACAATCTAATAATGTTCAGACATTCTAGTAGTGACTTTACACTGGATATTGCTTTTTATCCCATCGCTTTTTGAATGATTCAAATTACCTGTGATATTTGATAAAACCCATGAGTAAGGTTGTTACGTCATTATCGCATCCAGTAAATCCTCAGTGGATAAGGACTAAAAGGGAACCTTTTGCGACTCTATCTTTTGGTTTTCACATTCTCTCTAAGAGTCGTTGTCGGACTCTAAACAAACACAAGTTGGGAAGAAAAGTTGTAACTTTTGGCTTTAATTTAAGAAGCAACTTATTGCCCAAATTGTTATGAAACAGACGGTATTTTTGCATTATCTCTACAGGCATCGCTCTTAATACGCAATGAACTTTGGTGATAAGGTGCGACTTATTTGGCTTCTATCCTAATTCCTGCATTGCATCGTAGAAACTTCTACCTAGTAGTACCTCCTAGTTATCTAATACTTCTTCATTGTCGATGGGCCGGAACACTATGCATATATAACTTGTTTTTTCGTTGAAGTTATGACTCAACATCTCGTTTTTCATGTGGATTTATTTTTTACAAAAATATGTTGTTACAACGTGTTGTTACACCTCATCCAATTCTGCTACCAAAGAAGAAGAGGATGGCGATGGAGACGAAATAGTATGTCGGGAATACAAGTATACGGGGCTGATGCGCAGTGGCTACCTTGGCGATCAAAGCCAAGATTCGGGGTATTAGCTTCGAAGCAACATCAGGGTAAGGGTTTCCGTAGTCCTCCTTACTAAAATTTGGTGAATGTTGAGGGTGAACATCATAAGACGCTCTACAGCCCTCTGTAATTAGCGAAAGGTGTTGTTGAAAGGTGATATAGGCGCATGAATTATTATTATGTCTAATAAGAAACGAAGACACAATCCACACGGAAAATTTAATCTTCCTCAATATTTCTGGGTATAGCAGAAGTTTAATGTTTACTACGGATTCACATGAGTTTAGTATTATGGTAAGACATTTCCAATGGCGTCGTTCTATATGTACGAGATAATTAAATCATCTAAGGGAATACTATAGTTTTTCGGTAACTTCAGACAGAGGTATCTACTCAAAAAATCTTTTAAGGTAGACCTTGTCGTCTAAAACTGTCCAATTTGCAGCCCAATGCGTTCAGGTTCAGGCTGCCAGAGGGGGCAATGAAACTAGGCAAATTCGCACGAAGGCCTTAAGCACCGGTGCAGAATCTTACTGAAATACGCAGTGCTCGATTATGATTTGAGATTTTACGACAGAACTGAATCCTGCTATATTTTTGCTAAAGTTTTTGTGCGCTTTTCGCAGAAGTGCAAATCTACGACACCATCATAGGAAATAAACCACTAGACCATGGCTGACGCAGGATGGTGGCCTTTTTCAAACCGTGGAACCAATTCGAAAGCGTTTCGAAATTAACTTGCGTTTTGTTTATTAATTTTGGTTTGCATATTGAAGACATCTTCATCTGCGAACAGATCTTTCGGTGACCATTATCAGCGTACTTCGTTAAGAATCGTTTAGACATATCAGTTCTATTTTTTTTTAAGCTACGGTCAGCTATTGTCTTGTGCACCTTTTAAAAGCACCAAAACCTAAGTCCATCTTTTGCTTCCTTCTTTTGAGGGGAAAATTACGTAATTTAAAAATATGTATATATTAAGAATTGGTTAAGTAGAGTGCCCAACACTGCCATCTTTATATTATATAACTTTATACGTTACTCCTCCACAACAGCTAACATTGCTGTAGTTATCACATGTGCTGAAGCTTCATAAAAATATTACTTTTAAACAACCTATTAAAACGGGGAAACGCCCTAGGTCCTAACAAAATAGTATTCAAGGTTAGAGCAGAGTGCTTAGTGAAAACATGATGTTTATAGCCTTCACTGTTAAAAATTATTTCATCATCAACACGTACATGTGAACCGTATAATAAATTTAAGATTGCCTCCTTGGTTCTGCGGTTATATCTAACAACATGTAATAAAATCATAAAATACCGGATGATTCGGTCGTGCAATAACGTTCACTTTGTTTAAATTAACTTTATAAACAGGATATATGCATGTTCAGTCCGAATATTACAACACCGGATATCTTCTTTATATACTACTCCACGGAAAAAATTATGTCGGAGGAATATATTCTTTCGTGGCGGCGGTACTGAACTTGCGGATATAAAGGAAGCAGCTGCTGGATTTTCTTCGTTAAAAGCACCTAAACGAAAGCAAAAAAAAATGGATTTGTTTCTGTTTTATGTCTAGGGAAGAATTCCTTATCCGGATGTAAATCCATGGATTTATAAACATACTTAGATATAGACAGATTTTTATAGTGTAGTTAAAAACATAGGAGCGAGGTCTCAGGGGAAATTTCCGTCTGCGGTCGATCCGAACGTCGGATTTAATATGTCACCTTGTCTGATAAAACTTCGCAACTTTCCTTGTTCCGCCACGACACCTCCGTAACGATATTACGTCTTCGGAACATCTCGGTTCGCTTCAGAAGAAATCTGAAGAGACTAACTAAAAGAGAAAGTCCCCGAATGGTTCGCGAAACATATTAATACCTACCGTGTAAGCGAGTACGGTGCGTGTAATAAGCGAAACTATGTAGGCAGATAGGCAAGTGCTGTATTCTGCCTATGTTTTACACTGAACTACACTGAAGATAATCGTCGAATTAAATTGTGTTGGTAATACAAATTTGTTTACCATAAGTATACATTAACTGGCAGTTACTAAACTCGTGTTTGCTGCAAATGTAAGTATACTAATTTGATGATGATTACTAATCTGCATGAAAGAAAACTAGGTGCAAGTAAGTTCATTTATGACAAATAATTAAGCTGAGTGTAGGCTTTCACGACCGTAATCCATAGTAGAAATGTCTTTCGGGTGATGTCGCGTAGTTAATATTTTACTTGACGTTTCGCCGATCATGCCGTCGTGGCTTCTTCAGAAGATTTCTAAAGACTGGTGTTGTTGTCTCTTGCTCCTCGTTATATATCCCATTTCTGTTCCGCCTTGCTGATCAATAACCGTTCTGCTTTGCTGATCCATAACCGTTCCGTTCAAGCAAAGCGGAACAGAAATGGGATATATAACGAGGAGCAAGAGACAACAACACCAGTCTTTAGAAATCTTCTGAAGAAGCTGACAGCATGATCAGGGAAACGTTAAGTAAAGTATTAACTACGCGACATCACCCGAAAGACATTTCTACTAAATAATTAAGCTACTTGAAACTAATAGATTTCCGTGATCTGCCGTAAAACTCCGTAAAGTTTTTACTTTACTTAAGCATATTAAGCGTCATGACTTATTTAAAGGTGCCACTCTGCCATTTTGGTGTCAAAGTTTGTACTGAACGGGATTGCCCTAGCTGATTTATCAAAATAACACAAGAGCTATTGGAATAGCGAGTTTTGGGAGAATATTGGCCTCTTTGAAGTAGAACACAACATGGTCGTGTTAGTATCTTATTCTCTGTAATAGTTTTCTGTTGAATGTACTACAACAAAAAATACACTATTATGGAGGATGTGAAAGGAACTTCGTTAGTGCAGGCAAATATTGGCAAATAGTCACTCTTTGTGATTGAGTTGTTAAAAACGACATCCTAATGTTCCGAATTAAGACTGATGAATGATAAAGGCTGATAGTTTAAAGTTTATCGCAGATAGTTCCTTTGTTAAAGTATTTTTTAAAAAACGTTTTTATGATACTAGAATTCTTAAGAACGTACTAGAAAGGAAGACCGCTTAAACTCTTAATACTCCAAATACCAAGAAAACCTCATTCGGCTCCTCAGTCAATTCTAATTCCAGTGACGATAGACGCGTTACACATTTTAATAAAAACGCGCTCCACTCTCTATAAACAGATCATTTCTATGAATTCGGAAACATATTTTAATTAGCTAGTTATAGGCGACTCACACATCTGACTCTGTAGTCTAAAATGTAAGTATAAACAAAGATAGAGGTCTGTTTATATTTAAGTATCTTGTTTAAATCCTTGTCAGACAGTAAGTCGAGTGTAAGAATACTCCACTTTCTAAACATGACACATGCGTTCGTAAATATTTTAACCAAGTCACACCTAAATTAGATACAAATTAAATAGTTTCACATCATTTGGATGCTCTCTTTGAACATTCCATATGTTCATTTTGTCCGGTTCTATCACGAGTGAAAAGACTTGTAGTAAGTAACTGGAATGCATTCCGTAGGGTATTTATTGCCATATTATATAAATATTTGGGAGAATAAATGTCTGCGGAGTTCTCCTATTTTCCATGAGCGATGCTTTTTTCTTACAAATGAATGAAGTTTTTCCCGCAGACGGCCACCCCACTAAGTTCGCAGACTGCGCAAAATGGAAATATCATGCAACCCTCGCTGTAGTTATGGAAAATTAGGAAGATTTATTCCTTATCGCCTCGCTACTGTGCGGTCAAGCAGAAACCGTTAGAAATGACTTCAATGCTTCCTTATATTTCACATCTAATGGCATCTCGTAATTCTCGCAATACTGAGAGTTAACGATTTTACGTGAATGCCCCGCCTAAAGCACGAAAAATAAACGGCAAGTGTAAACAGGTCTATGTTTCTTGAGTGTTGTACCATATTTTATGTTCTCTTCTGACATACAGTAGATAATGAATTGACTCTTGTTATTTTCTCTTATATGTTCTGGGAGCAAGAAGCAGACAATTATAACCATATTCTATTTCTGCATGCTGTAATGGGTCGCTCAGTTTTAAATATTTATCTATTTTCGTATAATTTGTTTCATTTATTTAATTTTCTGAACGTACTTATATATTCTACTTTTTGTTTCGCTCCTGTAGGTTAAGGGAATTTTTTAAATGTATATGTAAAAAATTAGGTGCGTCATTCAAAGAAATGTATTAACTTTTTCCCTTATGATATTATGTGCCCATGGGGATTGGTGAGAGATGAATAATGCATCCTGTTTAGGAAGAGGAGCTAAGATAATGTCAGCCCGAGCGTTGTAAAATTAAAAAATGTCTTCTCCCAGCGACTAAGACGGTAAGACGTGTGACCAGCGTTTAAGTACAGGCGATTGGCTGAAAGGAATTTCCATTGCTGAAAAGGTTGAGTAAGTGGTGGAGAAAGGTGTGCAGAAATGTCGTGGATGAAGAATATTAAAAAAAAAGTAAAAGTATTGCACCATAGTTGTAACGTACAAAGGAACGTTAGGTGCTCCACGAGGCAAGGGCATTAATGACAAACAAAGTAATGGTTTAAATGAATAATATCAGTGTATAGAGTGAAGCAGGTCACCATCGTCAGGAGAACCGCAATCCAGGGTCATCACTACCACCATAAGGGCGAGAAGGCGCCCAGCATTTCCCGCCAATGAGACGCTGTCAGTTTCCCGTCAAGACAAGGGATTTTGTATTTATTGCTGCATGACTACTCATTACTCAAAGGCCACTCGACCTGACAACAATCTATCCTCCAACCTATCCTCCTAGAAGAATACATTCTGAAAATCTTACTTTGGTAATGCCCTCAGCACCGTCCACAATTCAGTTTTAGTTTCAAATCGTTGCTTATTTAACTTGATTTGGGGAAAGAAAAATGTAACTAGGCAGCAAGTCAGATGACTGCGCTGAACAAGAGCCATGTTGTTTTTCACTAACAATTGCCATTTTCATCTTCAAAAAGGGGCGACTGCGCTGAAGAAACAACAACAGCCATGTCGTGTTTTGCCAGACATTGCTGCATATGAAAGCAATACGTGACTTCGCGTCATCTCGGAAAACCAAATCGTGCCTATGCCATTTCTCTGGACATTTCTTCCTTGTACAATGTTACAGATGTCCTGGATGTCCTGCCTGCGATCATTCATAATTGCGTTACGAGCAGCAGTGACATGTACTGGTTTAATACTAGTTGATAGACGTTCAGAAAGTTCGTCGAGAACCGATGTTCGGCCATTTTTGAAAGCTCCAAAGCCTAAGTTTGTGGTTGATTTCTAACCATTTTTCCCAAATGGTTCTTTTAACATCCTACACGGCTCAGAGGCAGTCTTGCCGAGTTTATGAACTCACACAGAACTTGATGTTCCATCGAATCTGCCATCAAAACCGCAAATATAAGCAGATACAATAATGGAAATTGTTCACCAACAGAGAATGTTACAAGTTACTGACACTATTTGGCATATTTCGCAAAAAAATACATTAATGTGCGTGATTTAATCTTCTGAAATCCTTGAGTATTACGTCGTATTTATACCTACCCTATTCTTTAGTCGCTTATGAACAACCTCAAGGGTGCTTTTCTTGATACTTGGTTAAGTTCTCAGAGTTTTAACGAGTCATACATCGATACTACGAGCATACTCATCATATAATTCTTTTTCAGGTTATGTAAGCTGTAAGTTGCTTTATATATTATATTATTTATACAAAAATAAAGACATTTATTATATTATTATTATTATCTATAAATAATACTTACTATTAAGTAGATTATATTTATTAAAAACTATCCCGACTATCATTGCTGTACACAATCCGTAAGCTTTTACCTTTGTATTCAACATGGAAATATAGACAGAAACACTCCCATTGAAGAATCCATTTTTTTTAACGTATGTGCTTTTCATGTACGTAGAAGCCAAGTATTTACTTCTACAAAATTAATTATTTTTTAATTATAACCTTAATTTGTTCCGCGTTAAATATTTTCTGGAATGTAAAGTAGCACACCCGCATTAAGAGTAGAAGCTTTTACAGTAAATTCTTAGGCAGACGAGAGATTAAAGTTTTAAATTCTCCGGCATACGATTAAGAATGAACAAACAAGCGAGTAATTACTGCGATTATAATGTGCGCTGAATACAAAGGGTAAATTAATTAGGAAATTCTGTTCTTCATTTTTCTAGCAAACAATAGGGTCTAATTTTTCTTTTGTTCCAAACCTTCCGGGCTTATAACTTACGGCGAAAGTTGTATATATGCACTTTGGTAAAACCGCCTGCGTATTGCTCTTTTTATTAATTACGGGCAATTATAACAGTCACTGCTCGCGAAAACAAAATAAGACTACCCCTTTCGGTTTATATTTTAGACGAGGCAGCTGTTGGATATAAATAGGCTGTAGGGCGGGAACTACTTGATAAATAGCATTCCTTACCGCAAGCTTTCGAACACTATGGCCGCGTGAAGTGCGAATGAATGATTACACTTGCTTTGCATATATACGCGTAAGTACGTTTTTACCAATCTTTCCCAAAGTTAGTAGAAAAACCACTACACAAGCTAAATAAATTGCATTCAAAGATTGCATTCATTCCCAAAGTGTTTCATTAATGAGAGATATCTACTCATTGAAATATTTTGTTATAACTTCTACTAAGCAACCTATAACTGTTTGTAACAAACAATGAAATTTCAAGAACAAAAGAATTTATATATAATAATAACTTGAGCGAACCCGGAGTCCACGGATGCATGAAGCGCATACACCAGACGTTAAAATTTATAGAAACCCGCTGAAACACAGTGAGATAGACCTCGAAGACTTTAACTGTGACACCAGAAGGCGTACAATGTACTTCGCAAAATGTTGTGTAGCAAGTTTAAATAACATCATAAAAAAAACGGTTACCTGCGCTACTTCTTGGACAAGAACACTATACTCTAAACAATAAACAGAAAAAAAATCCAAACCAGGGCAAAAGCAAACAGACAACAAACACTTGAGGTGCTATTTTAATTGAGGAATTACGGAAAGAGATGTATGAAACCCTTGTAACGATTAACAAACATTCTAATGCGTTGAAAAAATTTGAATAGTGTTGCACTATGATACTCAAAGGCCTTAATCTGCGACCTATTGTAGTAGCTAACATAAGAAAGGCCTTGACCGCAAAATTAAATTATACTGCCCCAGGGCATAATGGCGTCAGCACATACTGGGGAAATACTTAGCTGTGCGAAGAGTGTTCGATAATTACTAAGTTCGTCACTTTCCGTGCGCTTCACGAAATTAGCAGAGACTAGGCAGGCCGGTGTTTTGTCAACTTTCGGGAAAACCAGTAAGCAACACGAACGCTCAGAAAGTGACGAACTTTACTTATTGCTAAAGAATGAGATCTAAAAAGCCCGGAAAACTATCGTCCCGTAACTTCCCTCGGCTACACCAGCATCCTGCATGAACTTATATTAAAGCATATAAATCCTCTCTAGGTAAACATACATATATGAGCGGAAGTGAAGAAGGGTGTGGCAGAGGTGCGGGGGAATATCCTAGTTAGTATATGTGTGTGTCAGGACGCTGACAATGTGCTTGATGGGTTATCGAAAAGCCTCCGACAGTACATCACATAGGCTGATGCTAATACTTTTTGAAAAAAATATGAAAGCAAAAAACGGTATAGTTTAAACTATTGCCAACCTAATGAAGAAATTAAAGACCCGTGCAGCACTGGGAAGAGGAAAGTTTGAAGAATATATCCAACCAATTAAGCCTGTTACTTTTCTATATAACACAGCGCTGTTATGGGAATTAAGATCGTGTGCTGTCTCCATTGCTGTAGGGTCTAATAGTAGGATACATATCAATTGAAATGACCAACATTGATATGACTTTTTGAGTTGATACATGCGGGATCATTCACATGCCATGAGGAAAATGCAAACTGATGGATAAACCGACGAAATTGATTGACGGCACTGCGATAAGCTGCTGGCAAGTTGATGAGCAATATACTTACCGAGGCTTGTAACAAACAACAGTAACAAAGTAGAAGTGAATCAGTGTAATGACCAGATAATGGTCAACAGAATTAACAGCAAATGGCAAAGTCACTGATAGGAACATGCTTGCGGTATCGGAACTCCTCCACACGCTTGCGCGATCGAACATCAAAGCGTTATTCTAGACAAAAACAAATCGATCCCAAAATTAATACTCCCAGATAGTATTATGATTAACCGTCCATTGCAAGTAGCTAATGTATTCAATCAGAGCTTTACTATCAACTACAATGCGGCAAGGGTCACCGATACATATTCTTGAGCCTTAGAGTATATAATGCCGCTGCTATTGATGGGCTCTCATTTTAAAATAATACCTAATAAGTTTGATTAACTGGTCACTTAGTGAGCGAACGTTTCCCGATTTCAAGACAACTAAAGTCATATCAAAATAGAAACGTGCGCAGTTGGTTTTCGCCTCTGGCATGGTTCACATGCTGAGTTACCGTGATCAACTGCTTCCCGCTCAGTTAGTTTCGCCTCTAACGTGGTTCACACGTTGAGTTACCGTGCTAACTGTTGCGATCACTCTCCTGAAGAAGCCCCACACAATTGTGGGCGAAACGTCGAGTTTTATTTCAACCAACGACATGACACGGTTCAAACCCGGAACACGTTTAGTTTCAACTAAAGTCATACCAGTTTTCAAAAAAGATGGGTCGAAGCTTATAAAGACCCATATCTATATTATCCAAAGTTTTGGAAAAAAATTGTCTTTGATAAAATCCTAGCACTTGTTGAAAAACATAAAGTACTGAACAGTTCTTAACACAGATTTATAAAAGATAATTGATTCATATCATATCTGCATGACTTGCCATCTCTGGGCACTCCAGAGAATTTCATTATATGCAGATGATAATTGTTTTTGTTTTTTGCAAGCAGGTATACACTTGCGTCAACGATGCAGCTATTTGTAATAAACTTGTTGAATGGTTTTCATTCAATGGCAGTCTCATGCCATAAATGTTGAGAAGACGGTATTTATAAATGTTACTACAAGGAATCGATGGCGCAGCCAACTATTAAGAATTGGAGTGGAGATATTAACATATATATATGGCATTGCCCGTGCTATAAAAGATATTACCAATGCCAATTCGTACAGACGTGCACTATGAGGGTTTCTTACTGAGGGTACTTGCAGAATACTTGTCCCGTTAATTCTTTTGAGATATGCTGCTGTGAGATTTTCTTTTCTTTTCTTTGCTGTGCATTGTCTCATTTTGTGCATATAGATTTTTTTCTTTTTGTTAGATTTATCCTATACCTATTGTAGTGTATTATATTTGTTTGGGTCTGTTTGAATGAGGTTCATGCAATCACGTATTAATGTTTAAGAAACGGGAGATAATGTATTATAGTTACAGGAGACCACTTTGTTGTCTATTATCATTACTATTTTTATGACGGGGATAGTACGTCATAATATAATAAATTGTGTGAAATTAAATTTTAGTTTTTTAGAAGCTAGAACCTTACCCTTTATACCTCAATATAACATTATTTTTAAATTACCCTTTTTTGCCACTACTATTTTGATAGACAGGCTTATATGTAATTCTATTTTAACAATAGTACTTTAAATTTAAATAGTTTTGATAAATTATTATTGGTTGAAGCTTTTTATCTTGAGCTGTTCTAGAGGGTAGATGTGCTTCGCTACGTTCGAAAGTAGTTCATTTATAAATGTTGTGGTTACATTTATATTTCAACTCGCAGATTCCAATAGCGCAGGCGTAAAACGTCAAAGATAAATGGTTTTCTGCAATTTATTGACCGCAGGTTATATTTTATTTTTTTATTCGCTTAATCGGAGAAGAAAGAATATCAGATTGCTACTTGCGAATTCGTGGCAAATCTACGGAAAACAAATGTTTAAAACACAAGTTTATAAAGTTGCAATGTTTAAATAATTATAAACTCATAAAAAAATATATCTGTAAAAACAACTAATTAAATAAAATAATTCTGTTAATTACTGTTGATGATAGTAACTAAGTTCCTTCATAAGAAACTTTTAAGCTGCTCGAAATATTTATGTTTCTGAATAATAACGCCGTAGCGCGCGACGCAAAATGCCCATAAATCTCTTAAAATTACAGTACATAACCGGTTTATATTTAATTTTCAGCGATCACGGGATGCGTGTCTAATCAGTTCGCGTGCCTTTCGAACTCGCGACGCCTTCGTCTGGGGGTAAAAGCACGCACTCACGCACGCCACAGGCCGGATGCGCCAAAGATGAAAAGTTTATTTGTGTTCGTTAATAAGAAGTAAGGTCGCCAGAAACGCTTGCCCATAATAAACTATCGTTCGTTCTCTTTCGCTCTATCTCGCGTTCCGATACGAGTACGTCACGGTTTAGTCGAGCGTTTGCTACATCAAACGATTTTTCGTTTGAAAATTCGACGATTTCTATTGTAATCTGAATTGATCGTTATTAATTGTCAAACTTAATTCCGCGACTGGCGCTTTGATGTTTTTCCCGACTTAATTAAGACTACTAACCTGGTTCTGATCCTCATACCCGATACTCAAACTTCAAACGATGGCATTTGATGTATTATAAATTCATTCAAAATATTGGCAGCAAGAAAATAAAAGCAAACATTCGGGTTTATTATCTAAACAAAGTTATTTCTTCTCTTACAGAAGGCAGTGAATATGGTCAATTAAAGTTAGATTGGAATTGTTCATACACAATGTTTATTCTTATATCGAATAACTTTAATCAAACTTTAAAGGACCGGCGCCACTTTACAATGTTTATGTGTTGGTAAACACTCCAAGAACTACACTAAAGCGAAGTCGTAAAATGTCGTAACGGTAAAATGGGATTTTATTATATTTAATCTTTAATCGCTAATCTTACATAATGTTCAAAACAACGTTTCATGGTCTGAAAGCTAATTAAAATTGAGGCTGTAAATAGAGGCACCTGTTGAGGATGTCGCAATTGTAGATTTACTAGAAGTTTTATGGAAGATTTCAAAGTATTTGTAAACTTGAACTGAGTCAACTATTTTAATTTAATATAAAAAAGGAAAAAAAAACGAAGAGAAAAGAAGGCATTACTGTAACTAACAATTCTAGAAAAATTCATAGACTTTAAACTTCATTTATTCATAGCATACTGAAATAAAAATAACCTTATCACCTGCACTGATAAACATACAATAGGAGTTGGAAACTTAATAAAAACTTTTGATTCAAAAGCAAAACGATTAACGATTAACTCAGCTGTGTTAGAAATTGTCACCACCTTTCCATAGGGTTCGGAAAGCAGTTTGCCTATTTGGAATGGAGTGACCACTCTTCCTGTCTTATTCTTTAACTACCTCGTTATCCCCTGATTATAGTAATTCGGTAGTGATCCAAAGAATCCCACATCCAAAGTGCGCATGCTATGGATGTAATATGTAGGCAAGCCCAGTAAAAGGACGACGTTATCTTTAGCATATTGTAAAACAAAACGTTGTAACCGTCGTACAAAATATTCTCCCGTCATTCATCCTGGTTCTTGACACTAGAGTAATATTTCTATGGGAGTATCATGTATTAGTTTCTTTTTTTTTTCTGGGGAATATTAAAGCTGGCGGAATGGAAATGTCAATAGCATTCATGCAGGAGACGATTGTTGAGTAAGCTCCCCTCTCATCGTTATTAGCACCAACCTAAAACAAATCAGTAAATATTTCATGCACGATCCAAATTATATTCTAAGTGAACTTTCTGCCTTTTTTCTCTTGTTGCAAAAACCTTCGGCGGTTTCTCGACGGTTGACACGACAGATTCATCCATGCTCTAAATATTAATTATATCAATACATCCCTCTTAGCTTCAACAAGTAGGATACTATTTCTCCATTGTGAAAGGAAGTGCCATAGAAAACTGTTCCAGAGGGTAAATCAAATAAAATTAATAGCACATACTATTCTCTGAAGCGAAAAGGTTTTGCAGAGTTCACTAGATTTACTTTGATCTACGTCAAACCGTTATGCGACAAAATGCTGCAAGTGCATACAAAACATATTCAAAGCTGTTTCGCAGATGCTTTTGTAAAATTTTTGTAAAACTGCGAACATAAAAGTAAAAAATTTTGGTGGTAATGGTTTTGGTGGAATTGCTGAATTGATGCTGAAAGCCTTCGCATTCTATTCGCGTTCCTATGTCAATTAGCTCGCTTGTTTTTATTTCACGCAGGGTGGTATTGCTGAACACGCTGAGGGGAAATGTTCCTTTGAATATTTCGTGCCATACACTATAGTTGTCTTTAATTTTTTTTGGGCGTAGTTAATGGAGATGGGATAGCAAGTATGCATATGTGCGTAAATGGTACCTCCCAAGGATCATTTACGTGTTTATTTTGTCCTCCTCCGTTCAACCCTCACTCCCCAAACGGGATAGTGGTAGGGGCGCCAAAACATCCTTTTTGTCCTAGTTTGACCTATAGAAGATACATTTAGAGATACGCAATTTGTTTCCCAGCCGGTTAGAAACTTGAATCTTTCATACCTCATTTGAGGAGAAAGGATATGATGTGAGCTTTGTGATAAAACTATATGTGCATGTTGGGTGCGATCAGTTATGATATTCTATTAGTACATTCGACACAGTCTGAATGAATTAGGGGATTAATTAAATAAAAGAGGCTGGCTAAGGAAAAAATGTATTCAAATCTCGCCAGAAAAAGTGCTCTTGCAGACCTTGGGCAATTACAAATCTCGCTTTCGGTCTGATTTATATTTGCCCACGGTCTGCAAGAAAGCATCTTCTTACCTAAGTTTAAAATACCTACTATTTTTTTTATTCACAATAACGATGTAAATTGCAATAATCCCAAGATCGTCGAAAGCTCAAAGATAATTTTCACACCTTAAACGTGGGACCTCGCCGAATGGGAAAGCGGCGTTTTTAATACTCGATGGATTATACAGATATGTCAAGTTTCTTGTTTCTCAAGCTCTAGTGAAGTAATATTTACGTTATTACATTCATAAAGTATAATTGCAATAACAAACAGTATCAATGCCAACATTAGTAAATGCCAAACCTTCATATCGCACAAATTAAATGCATTAAAAAATTCACTTTTGAGACATATAAATACAAAATAGAACAAATAGTATAGAAAACATCTTATGAAACTCCTAATATACTATTTTTCTTCTTACAACAAAATACTAAAACGTGATCTGTTCAAAAGAACAAAAACAAAAGCGATTACTACTATAGGTGTAGACATCTACGTAGCATATAGGAGAAAACGCAAAGTATAACTAAGTTCTAAAGTAATAAAGTCGAAAGTACATATTGATTCGAAGAGTCCATCGGTTCAGGAGCACAAAGTCGTAAAGGTGGCCTGACTTTTATAGAGCCCGTCCGTGACGGCGTGAAACATTCAGTATTCGCGACGCGGCGGTTCTAAACCCGGCGCCGGCGACACCTATTTGACTATAATGAATTCACATAACATATACCAGTAAAGAGGACTTATAGAATTTATTCCCTATATACTTTTTATATATTGCCATGGCGCTTTATCACTCTTAAAATTTTCTTGTTTTGGAGCTACTATTGTCGAATTTAACATTCCGAATAAAATTTATATGGCTGCTTAACAATAAATATGGCCTGTTCGCGTAAATAGAATTAATGCAAACTCAGTGTAATAAATATGCTTTTTTTAGAGCCATCCGGGACATAAAATTTCTTTTATGGTTGGCGAAGATTTATGTTGTGATTTATTGTGAGAACGAGATACCTAATACATTAATTGAAGTTCGTCTGTTGACCGTAAAAGTAGATTATCTGCTAACATTCCAAGATTCAATCTTATTAACTAATTGGGCCTTAATTTTAATAATGAAATAGAAAATTGAATACATGTCAGAAATCTAAGTAAAAATAATTTCTTTAGTATCAATTAAATGTTTGATCCTTAATGTACTGCTTGGGTTTTAGGAAATATTGTATTGTATGTAACATACGTACCATCATCATACTAATATTTCCCACTTTCGATCACCCTATGTCGCTTTTGAATATGCAGACAATTCACTTATTTCAAAACGGCCAAAAATTTTAAGTCTTCCAAATAACAATTGGCAATTATTTTTAAAACTTTATTTTGAGCAAACCGTGTTGGTCATATGAAATAATATTTTAAACAAACTGTCTGCTGAAAGTAGAGATATTCCAGACGAAAATTATTCACATGAATCCGGCTAAGTACACAACAGAATTTACATGATCAAAATTAATGAATTCGTTCATTCTAATGGGATGCACGTTAGCTAGCTCTATCAACCAAGGTACTGTCAACGCTTAAAATCTTACCAAAAGGGTACAACCCTTTTGCTGAGATCTTTCTAATTGGATGCTGTATCGGAAAATCGCGAAGTACTACCTGAATTATGTATATTTAGAATGTCTAATGAAGACTGTAGTGAATGTTATTGCAGAGAAACGGAACATGGTTTACACATTTAATGTAAGGTTTACTAAATATGAGTAATATGGGTAAGAACTGTTTTGGTTTAATATAAAACAAAACACTACGGCACTCACGAAATACTAAATAAACTCATACTATATATATATATATATATATATATAACAGCATCAGATTCTCCTGCTGAGTATTAACCTTTAAATAACAGAAACAAGAGGTTTTAGAGAAAGCACTTCGTTCTTCATTTCTTGTGGGCTCCATTTGTAAAGGTAATAAAAGGCGAATACAGCGACACCACATAGCTGTTACAAGTTAGCTGAGGAAAAGCACCAAAGTGTCTTCTGCGATGCCTGGTTTATCCAGAAAACTAACTGCTAGACAACGTAATTTTCAAAATTGTCAATTTGTTAAATCTTAATTTTAAAAGTGTGCTATTAAATCCTGCGATTTTCAATCTTCCTTTTTTTTTGTTATTATTTTCCTCAATTTTTACTCCTTTTGTTGATTGTTGATATTTTTCGGTTTTTCCTTCACAATGTGTCTCGGGCAGTGCCAACATTCGAAATCGAATTTAGGGAACCCTGCTCTCGTAGTCGGAAATATCAAATAGACTAAAATATATAAGGTTAATTATTTTAAAATAAGTTTTTGAGCAATTTATTGTGCAACTACGGTAAAAAAAGATGATAGTTGTTGCCAGATTCACAGAATATTAACATTTATCTAACTTGCTATTGTGCCATAACAAAATGAACATTATAGGAAATCCAAAAATACCCATGTTTTCTCCCAAAAACATATTTGAACGAATTTACTACTCCATTAAAGGTTGAAGTAAAAATAAATGAGAATTAAAATCAGAAACATCCTAACACGGATATGTCATTAAGTTTCTGAGAGTTCGCAAGAGATATAAGTTGGTTAATTTTCTCTAAAATCTTGGCTTCTGTTCAAACGTTAGTATGGGCGGGAGAGGTATTTTAGGACTTCACTGTATGCAGAAAAGAACGATAGACTTCAACAAAGGTTTTAGTTTCACAAAAGTTAGTGGATTTGTTGAATCTCGCATAAATACTTTTCAGATACCTTTCTTCCCCTTGTAATTACCAACACAACATGGAGAATATAACTACACCTCGTTAACCAGAATGTAACAAACTAAACAATCACACATTAACCTTAAGGAAGCGATGTATGCATTTGTTTAAATTAAGTTTAGATATAAAGTAACATTTATGAATATAAATGAATGTATTTAATGAACCAGCTACCACCAACCACTATGTGTATACGCATTTCGCTGTATCACGGCTCATCAGTACACCTATGTGGAAGGTAGCAGCTGTAATTCAAGTTCGCGTATATGTACGATGTTCAAGCTAACTTGTTCTGATGAGAGTATCTAATTAAAATGTCGAATTATATCACTATATCGACCTCTACAGAATTATGCAGTCTTTGCCACAGAATCTGCGAGGGTAGCACTCTTCGACTTCGAGGCAAGCACACCCAGGGCAATTAATATAAATGAATATATTCCACATAGGTGCACTGATGAGCTGTGATACAGCGAAACGCGTATACACATAGTGGTTGGTGGTAGCTGGTTCATTAAATACATTCATTTATATTAATTGCCCTGGGTGTGCTAGCCTCGAAGTCGAAGAGTGCTACCCTCGCAGATTCTGTGGCAAAGAGGTCGATATAGCCATATAATTCGACAATTTAAGTGATTAGAGTATCTTTAATTAGATACTCTCATCCGAACTAGTTAACATTTATGAAGTTCTAGATACAATTTGCTAACTGCTTTTGTAGCAACAGTAGTAGTAATTTATTTCGTAAACAAAGTATGAAACATGTCACATAAGGAATATACAAAATAGAGATACGAAGATATGGTATAGATACAAAAGAACATAATCATTCGTTGAGTAGAAGCACTTTGATTGTAGCCATACTTTAACATTATTTTTACATTTGGATGAACTTAGCTCTTTTATAGTTCCCGTACTACCTACAATACACCGGCTCCAATTAAAGATGCACCACCAAAAAATGTTTGCAAAATAATGTTTATTAGTATCAAAAATGCTTATGCCACTTATAGACATGTAAATGAAAGATAATTCAACAAAAGAAACGTAAAAAAGGTTCACCTAGTACGTTAGGTCCCTAGGTGTGAAAGCGAATCGCAAAAAGCCGGTAGGTATGGATGCCCATATGGATTATTCGTCCGTAAACTGTCCATAATAATGTTCTACTACCGATAGCGTTCCACCTAGCTGTGCTAGAAACGTTACCGACTGACACCGACGTTGCACAACCAAGCGCTTCAAAAGAAAATCTTCTCGGAAGGTGGCCTATACATTTATCTGCCGACTTCGATATCTCAGAATGCACTAACAAAAGCTTGTGATCGGAAGAAGTAGGAGTAATTCTGGCAGCATCAAAAATTTACTGAGTTATATTAAGTGTTGGTAGCAGGCTAATAAGTGCTGTATATTTAAGATCACCAGAGTTACTATCAATATTGAAGTCATCGACAACAGTAGCTTGGTATAAAAGTATCTATGTAAGACCATATTCAGATTAAACAAAACATGTTGAACTCACCATTTGAAGACCTGTGTACGTTGAACCCTAATATACTTAAAGAATCCTTTCCAATATTAGAAACGCATAATTCAATACCCCTGTATACGGGATACTCAGACACATCAAGGTGTACAGATTTCATTTTGTTCCTCACACAAATACCAGTATCCCCTCTTCTTATACCCATTTATAAAATAATTCGTCCTCTTTAAGTCATGTCTCAGGCAGACAGATAATATAAGTTGACGCAAATTTCTAACTAATTTGCTTTGTTTCTTATACTTTGACAGTTAAGAAGGAAGATTAAATAAGTACTAAATATGTAGTCTCTTGTACTGATTAAGTCTTGTTGGTCGGTTGTGCAAGTTAGAAGAAAAAACGAATTATGCTCGTATCTTTCATCTACACATTCGGATCCAAGACTTCATTGGTGTTCTCCATCGGGATGGAAACTTTAAAGGAGGAATGTTACTCAGAATCAGGGCGAAGCATTTTATATTTTGTGCCACGATTATTTTCAATACTCAGTGGCGTAGAACGAGTCAGAGTTTTTTGTACAACTATACATATGTATAAATCGTATCGTAGCACAGTAAGCATCTGTGTGGTGTCGGTTACGTTACGTAGAATTAATTTTAGTGTCTATCAATAGTTGGTGTGTCCTCTGATTGTTTGTTATGTATACACATATACATGCATGAATATATTATTATCGCACAGGATATTGTTGTTTTCTAACATATTGTTTTTTTGTTTATAAGAGCTCCGAAGTTCTTCGTTTAATTTAATTTATATTTAATACATTTTTATGTAGGTTGTGGGTATTTTGGGTTTCTCTGTTTAGTTTAGGGGGGTAGGTATTATTTTCTTATTATTATTATCATTATTATTATTTATCCCTATTCATTAGAAGGTTTTTGAATTCTTTACTTTAGTTCGTTTGTAGTTGTTGATAAACTTGTATGTTTCTGGTTCTACACTCTAAAATTGTTCAAAGGTGAACGCATGGATTGCGGGGTATGGAAAATGTTTTTTTTAGAAATCACAGTTACTTCAGCATGTCATAACAAAAATTCATGTACAAGCATCGAATTTGGAAGAACCGGACAGTTTAATTTGGATTTGTGTAAGGCATTCTTGGTTCCTGGCATTCCTTTTTCAAAACTTCAGAACCCCAGTTTGAACGCCTTCCTTGAAAAATATACTCATAAAAAAATTCCCAGCGTATCAACGTTACGAAGAACTTAAATACCAAAATGTTACAATAATGTTATGAACACCATACAATCAAGTATTCACAATCATTATTTATGGGTATCAGCAGATGAGGCCGTCGACAGGTTAGGTCGATGCGTAGCAAACATTATAGTTGCTATTTTTTATCCTAGTCTGCCCTATCAACCGTACCTTATTGCGACTAAATTTCGTAATAAGGTAAACGCTGAAATAATGGTGCAAATAATTAACGAAAGTCTGGATATGTTATTCGATAATCCACTGCAGAAAAATAGAAGCATTCTTTATTACCGATGCAGCAGCATATATGCTTAAAACTAGAAAGATACTAAAGAAGCAGTACCCATCTATGCTACATATAGCAATGTATAGCACATGCCTTGCACCGTATTGCTGAGCATGTCACAGATGAATTTCCAGATGTGGATAAGTCAATTACATTAGCAAAAAAAAATTTGTTGAAAGCTCCTAACAGAGTTACATAGCACGAAGGAAAATTTCCAGATTTGTCATTACCTCCAGCTCCTACTATTACCAGATGGGGCACGTGGATAGAAGCATTTGCATTTTATTCGTTGCACTTTGATAAATTAAAGTATATCATTTCGTCGTTGTCAGATGATTCAGGTAGCATAACAGAATGCAAACAATCAATAGAAAAACCACTGTTAATACATCAGATAAATTACATTCCGAGTAATTTTGCAATGTTACCAAAAACCATTAAATATTTTGAAAGACAAAATATATCTTTAACAGAAGGATTAAGCACATTAAAGTGTGTCATTCATGTTTTAAGAAATGTTCCTGTCGACTTTGGCCGTCGGCTTGATAATCGAATTAACCTGGTGTTTGAGAGAAACCCTAACTTGAATGTGTTAAAACAAATTTTCTATTGAAAACTTTGCTCATGCTCCACTAAGCAGTTGTGATGTGAAAAGGTCTTTTTCTGTCTTTCAAAATATCCTACAACCTAATAGATGTAGTTTTACCATAGATAATATAGAAAAGATATTAGTCGTCAATGTTGGTCATACATTTCAAAGGTCACAAGATTAACAACGAACACATACGTATAAAAAGACACATAAGTATATGTAATATTGGATAAAATTACCTACATATGTATATTCTGAATACATTCTTTATAGTAACTTACTATAGATACTATGTAGCGGCTTTATAAATACGTTAGAAAACATATATAAAATAGCAACATTGTATTTATATTTTGTTTGCCACTCTCCTGTAAGGAAATGTGTTTTGGTTTGGCCTGCTCAGAATGCTTCAATTTGAGTTTCTGGACCTTCATGTTTGAGATCTTATTGGTTTAATATAATTTGTGGTCGGTCGTTAGGTCAGTATCTAGTCGAAACACGTGGAAATGTGCATAACTTCACTGAGAGAAGTGTTCTTAATTTTCCTTTGTAGTTGAAATTATTTTAATAAGTCCGATATTCGTTTCATGAATAATTTTTTTTATTTCGCTTCGCTTCTCAAAGCAGCTATTTCTTCGACCAAAGTTGAAGTTTCGTTATTAACAATTTCACCGGTTATTTGTGCAAAATCCGTGCTCTTTAAGAAATATGACGGAGACGTCACGTCACATCATCCTTTTCACCTGATCTTAGTCCGAGAGGCAGGATTAAAATTTTATTAAATTTAAATAACAGATAAAAACGTAGAAATACAGACCACTATGAGTATACGTCTTTTCACTTTAGCGTTCACACATTTATAATCTGTTATTACATTTTGATGCAATCCATTTATGCTTTTTTATTTAGTTATAATATAATTGCTTTGGATAATAGACATTAGCATGTACAGATACACAATATTCGTACGAATTAGCGTATATTAATTTACCATCTAGCATTTGCCATTGGGTACAATACCGTGGTACCAATTGTTTCATTTCATCAGTACAGAAACGTTATTCGCATAGACACGTACATATATTCGGAATTACAAAAGGCTGTGTTGCAATTCTATTCTTGTCACGATGAAGAAAAATATTCACCTGGGCAAAACACAGAGAAGGCCTCCTGTGAGAACGAAAACGTGCGTGTGACGCCTCTACAATAAACGAGAGCCACATTTTAGTTACTTGGCCGTAACGCGCACCTATAACGTTAATTGGATTGGCGGCCTCTACACAAGAAGAGTTATAAGTTCATGTTCTAGTGCTAAAGAAAACAGCGCCCTGCTATTTTCTTTCAATTATACACCGGAACCCTAATTTCTTTCCTTCTTCAAAATACAGATGAAAAATATTCTATTCTATTTTATCTCTTTTCCAATTACCTATATTATACCTTTCCACACTTTTGCGCGTTGCTTCAGCTAAGAGAGAATTAGAAAGTGCTGTGACCTTTTTGTGAGAACATTTGAAGTTAACGGGTTTTAAATTATTTTTTCGCTTTGTCGGACAGTAAGAGCTACTTTGGATCGTTAAATTTTGCCTGTTTATTATGAGCCGTCGAGTAGTAAGTAAGAAAACCAAAAGATAATTTTGTCTCTCACGTAAAATTGACAAGACAGTTATTGATTTATCGATTAGTTGACAGGAAAGAGTAATTCAATCCCTGCACTAGATATACGAAGGCAACCACACCAAACGCCTATATGTTCAATTATAAAAATAACGCATCAAATGAATGAAAAGTATATGTTCAGTGGTAAAAGAAATGCACGATATGTAACTGTTCTGTTTATTTATTCTCGTATTTTTTCCCTTTTATCAATTTGCTATGTAATTAACATCGACAATCTTCAAACTAAACACCTGTATGTATATGTAACACTAGTTACAGCTAACCTCGATGCTGGGAATAATAGTATTATATGTTGTTCCGGCAAAAGAATCTAAGGAGAACTTTCCCTGCGGCGATATGGCCCTGGCTAAACGGCCGCAGCGACCTGCCCTAAAGTCGTTAATCATTTATTGAATCATAAAAATAACGTCGTATTTCTTTACAATGTCGCAACATAATATTTTTGGTAGGCTTGTGAACGCCTATGAAGCTGAATTATGCCTTTTCATCAATACTTTCATCCCGAAAGAATCACCGCACTATGCAAAAATTTAACAAACTTTTAAGATGAATAAAAACATGATGAAGATGAAAATTATTGTGCTGGTGGAATAATTTAGATTTAATATTCCCGAAAATAGTAGATGTAGTGTGGAGGACATGTACAAGCTGAGAAATTATGGAAAGCTTTGCATTTCCTTACCCTCAGTGTTTCTATATTGCTGATATTATATTTTTGGTAAATTTCTGTTATTTGTAGATAGCATGTTATGCTTAACTACATTATTTACTACATACATTTACTATATTAACTACAGTATTATTTCACAATGCAAATATAGAATATTGCAGCATTCTTGTCTTTTTTTGTAAAAAAATTGCTTAACACAAACACAGTTACAACCAAATTTCTCACAAAAATCAATAAAATACTGGAACCAGCATCCCATTGGAAAGATAACGACGATATATTATTCTAGCGCTATAATAGAATATCGACGATCGCTTCACAAGCAGAATTACCAAAGTTTTGCTCATAAATAATATTATTACGACTTTCCTGTTAGTACGTAAGTAAATACATGTAGAACTGCTCTTATGTAAAAGTTTGAAGCAATTGTCCTTCCAATAAACCACCATAAGAGATTTATTACACCAAATACCAAGAGGCTTTTATTACGAATAAATAAACTTATTTCCTCTTGCCGCAATTTTAAAAGTTGATGACCATGATATGGTATTTAATAAAATATACGGCATCCCTTTCAGGATGTTTGAACTCGCCATGTACCTCCAAACATTATGATTTCAGTGCGCACTGGTAGAATGCATACAGAAGAATGGTATGATGAATACCTGTGTTAAGACAACGCAATTGCTCTGCATTTAGCAGATCTATTTCTCAACATAGCTTCCTTATAGCTCTATGTGAATTTCTCGAACTCTGCAAAATACATCCCTGCTTCGTTAAAACCCTCTTCATTTCATGGTTTCCGCCGTGCCATTTTTTCAAGTTTGGAAAAAGAAAGTCGCAAAGGGAGAAGTCTAGCGAATGTGGTGGGGAGGCACCAGCTTGTACTAGTTTTGCTGTCAAATTTTTTCAAATATGGCAATGAGCCCTTGATTCATTTAGTAGGCCAACTCAGGCCTGAAAGAATTTTGAAACAAATGGTGACGAAATTGCTCTTGTGAAGTCCATCAAAGAATGGTTTTATTGCACACTATTATCGTAATTAGAGTGGAAACATAGAAATTACCATTCTCCGGCAAAATTTGGTTTTTGGTTTCAAGAAAAAAATAAATTTCTGAATGTACTCCCTCGATGTTATGCGGCATTGCAAGATGTGCTAAAGACTTTGACGATTGCTCTTAGATGATTAAATGCAAAAAAAACAAAAAAATTGCAAAGATAAATCTGTCGTAGAATTATTGTTAACTATCGCAATAATACCGAAGGAAGGTGATGATGAGGTTGGAGTGAAGTTACTTGCGGAAGCAGCAACAACGGTATTAACGTGCGGTGAAGCAATCATACGCATATGGAGGGTACTAGAAACGAGTCAGTCATATTTCTTCTAATTTAACTCGTGATCAATACAATACCTTAGAAAATGGAACTAAATGTCACGGATATGACCTATATCTTTCTTCTTATAAAGTTCTAGACAAAGTTAATGCTACCGGGTAAGAAAAAGAAACTTAATCAAGAAGGCCAACAGCTTCTTTCCTATTTTGACGCCGATGAAAATGAAGAAGAGGAAGAGCAAGGATCTGGTGATGATTTTGATGTATTTCGAGATTTTTACATCATCCTTTGATAATGAATTGTATTATTATTGTACATGCACCAGATACTTCACAAAATCCTTAGAAGTGTATATTGAACTCCTACAACATTAACTGAAACTTTAGAAATCGTAACCCAACAAATTAATGACGAAGCACGCATTAAGCCATTTACAAGCACGTCAGAATTAAACTATCTCATAAGCACATTACATAGCTTCCAGTAGCGGCTATATATCCCAGTTGCTTATCTTCTAGATGAAACGTTCTTCCAACATATTCTAATGATTCGAGTCTTCCAATACAAAACGCACTTACACATAAAATACAATTCAACTTATCTCAACTCCCGTAAAAGTTTCGCTTCACAAGTTATCTCCACCATAACCAGACTTTCTAAACGACAACCAACAAGATTTCTTAAAACATTTCACATTTAACATGTTTCGACTTCAAAACCAAGCCTTTAGAAAACGATAACATTTATTTTACAGGTGAATGTTTGCCGCGACAAACAGAGGCATCCTACCGGCGTCTAATGAGATTTTTATTTCGTTGATTGAATATAATTACATCCGTAAAACTAAGGAAATGTTGTTTTTCCAATATTCGTCGATTAAAGCCATATA